>JAVTVY010018653.1:0-81801 GCA_036873755.1 Hanleya hanleyi
ACAGGTGCCAGCCACGGCTTTAACCCCGAACTTTGGGCGGAGGAATTTCATTCGAGCCTATCAGAGCCTGTTTACAGCCACCGGTCAAATAAACCAGGACGAAGGGAATATGATCAGTCGGGAGGACTACGGGAACGGATACACGTTGTTCTGTTTCGATCTGACCCCCACCTTAGAGAACGACCATCAGCTGGCCCTGACCAAGCAAGGCAACTTACGGTTGGAAATCCACTTTGCACGAGCCCTGGCGACAACCGTCAATGTGATCTGCTACGCCGAGTTTGACAACATCATTCAAGTGGACAAGGCGCGCAACGTCCTGTGTGACTTCTCCACCTAACATGGATACAGAGCAGATAACCACCGTGCTGGAGAAGGACCCAGAGACACGTAGGGTCTTTCAAGGGGTGTTCGCCCGAGATGTGTTTCCATTAGACCGTATGTATCCGGCTGCTTACGTTCTCAACACGGACCCGATGGATCGACCCGGTGAACACTGGGTGGCCGTGTACTTGACAGAAGAGCAGGGGGAATACTTTGACCCGTACGGTCTGCCACCCCTCCATTCCGATTTAACAGACTTCATGGATCAAGGCACAGAGACGTGGTGTTGGAACGGTCAAACGTTGCAAAGCCTGACCAGTGGCGTGTGCGGACAATATTGCTTGTTTTACCTGTACCATCGATGCCGGGGAAGACCCTTATCTACTATCGTACAGATGTTTGACGAGTACCCCCAGGCCGAGGACCGCGATGTACTTGTCTATGACTGGGCCGCCCATCATTTCAATGTACAAGCCCCGTTCTGGGCTTAAGTTAATGACAAGCCCCTTGTTCTGGGCTTCAATGTACAAGCCCCTTGTTCTGGGCTTCTGGGCTTAAGTTAATGACAAGCCCCTTGTTCTGGGCTTCAGTTAATGACAAGCCCCTTGTTCTGGGCTTCAGTTAATGACAAGCCCCTTGTTCTGGGCTTCAGTTAATGACAAGCCCCTTGTTCTGGGCTTGAGTTTTCACGTGGTTGTTCTCACGTTGTTGTTGTTCAATGAATAAAAAAAAAAATGAGATCTCACCAAAAAACCCTGTCTTGTGAGTTTTATTCCTAATGCATCAATGCCCAATGTGGAGATTCAGTCAAACTGAAATCAGTGGTGTAGGATGGGGCCAAAATGTAACCCATCAAGTTTAGAAGGCAAGAGCACTATAGTAAAAAATAGAGAGCCAATGAAATCAGCCTACAGACCAAGTACGTGTCTTTGGTCTAGGTTTGGAGCGGGCATTTCATTGAGGTACGTGTATACGGTGAGTGAAGAGACTCGTCCAACACGTATAGATTATGACTATAAGTTCTATGAGCATAATGCATGAAAGTGGCTTTGAACACCGTATTAGTCAATCAGTGGCCTAGAATGGAGCCAAAGGTAACCCATCCATGTCCAGAAAAACATTACCCGGGTGTACAAGAACCCAGATGTAGGCGCGGACGTCAGCGAAAGCACACCGTGAATACCCCAATTCCATTGGCTGATTGTTCGATCGCTGATTGGTTCTTTTTCTCGACCGCTGATTGGCTCTTTTTCTCGACCGCTGATTGGTCCAAATGGAACTGCCCATCTTTCCCAGGTTCATCTAGAATTCCCCTAGAATCTAGAATTTTTTATTGTGCTCAAGCTCTGACTATAGCGATGCCGCAACATTGTCTCATTGGACATTGGACCGTCTGACCTGGAGGTGACCCTTTGACCTTTTGACCCGCGTCCGCGCGCACTGCCGGGGATGACGCGCACTTCCGGAGAACTCGCGCGCGCGCGCTCGCGCTGCGGGGCGCTGGGGCGGGGCGGGAAAACACAAAACACACCGGCGATTGAACATACGGACGTCTAAGAGGAAACATTAGGAACTCTTCTATGTTTGGAGGTAGTTTTTAGTGAAAAACCCGGAAGTGACGTCATACAGGGTCCAGTTTTCGACACTGAGTGACCACATCCGTCAAAATGGCCAGTTTTCGACACCGGATGTGCCGCCATCTTGAACATACGTGCCGCCATCTTGGATATGTCCCATAATGCACCGGGTCAAAATACTCGCTTCTGATTGGACGAGAGCTCTGGGACGGATTTGAAATACTCGCTTCTGATTGGACATGCATCTGCGCATGCGCAGAATGATATTCCTACCGCACACCCAACCCATCAGATGCCCCTTCACGAATGCTTCACTTAGATACCTCACTCGACCCCATTGGTGCATTAGGGGCTCCCCTACATCCCAACACGGCTATTTTCATACACTTGGGCCACCGCGCATGCGCAGAATGCCGATAGTTCAACCCCACACCCAGCCCATCAGATGCCCCTTCACATAAGCTTCACTTTGATACCTCACTCGACCCCATTGGTCCATTAGGGGCTGCCCTAGCTCCCAACACGGCTATTTCCATACCCTTGGGCCACCGCGCATGCGCAGAATGCCGATAGTTCAACCCCATATCCAGCCCATCAGATGCCCCTTCACGAATGCTTCACTTTGATTCCTCACTCGACCCCATTGGTCCATTACGGGCTCCCCTAGCTCCAACACGGCTATTTCCATACCCTTGGGCCACCACGCATGCGCAGAATGCCGATAGTTCAAACCCCACACCCAGTCCATCAGATGCCCCTTCACGAATGCTTCACTTTGATACCTCATACGACTCCATTGGCCCATTAGGGACGCCCCTAGCTCCAAAACCGCTATTTCCATACCCTTGGGCCACCGCGCATGCGCAGAATGCCGATATTTCAACCCCACACCCAGCCCATCAGATGCCCCTTCACGAATGCTTCACATCGATACCTCACTCGACCCCACTGGACCAGTAGTCAATCTCCTAGCTCCAAAAAGGCTATTTTCATACCCTTTGGCCTCCGCGCATGCGCAGAATGCCGATAGTTCAACCCCGCGCCCAGCCCATCAGATGCCCCTTCACCTAACCTTCAATTTGATACCTCACTCGACCCCATCGGACCCTTAGGGGCTCCCCTAGCTCCAAAAAGGCTATTTTCATACCCTTCGGCCGCCGCGCATGCGCAGAATGACGATATTTCAACCCCACACCCAGCCCATTAGATGCTCCTTCACCTAACCTTCACTTTGATACCTCACTCGACCCCATCGGACCATTTTATCTAGGGACTACTTTTTCTCCGCGGAAGCTTTTTCCCGAGACCGAATCACCGCCAAAACCACGGCCAAACCGCATCACCGCGCATGAATACATTTTTTTTTTTTTTTTTGCCGGAACTTTTTTTTTGCCCGAACATGCCCGAACATGCCCGAACCACGCCGCCATCTTGCTTTACAACAGGGACGACACCCACCATCTTGCTTTACAACAGGGACCACACCTCAACCAATCAAATTCAACCTCACACTTACAATTCAACCAATCAAAACCCTCGTTACAAAACCAACCAGTTGTGACGTCATAGTTACATCCGGGTGAAAGTTGACGTTAACTGCTGTATATACACTACTAACGTAGGTCACCATCCAAAAAAGGGCGTAAATGGGACTCTGAATCTACCTACTCCCACACTTTTTCCCGCCATTTTGCATGAAGTCCTAACAATGCAATGTCATGACGTCGACAAATGCCACGCCAACAAAGATTTTGCCATTCGACGTCGTGACGTCACAAGGGATAATGTATCGATTGCTTACGAAACGAGCAGCTGGAACGTAAACGCTGCATGTCAAAGTATCTCATTCTTTCTATTCGCTCACAAGAGTACGATAACAAGGGAGGTAATTGCTATGCGCAAGAGGCTGCGCAGAAGTCATTCGTGTAACCAGGGAGCCACCTTAATGAAATGTCAGAAACAATTAATGTTACCATATTCAATACCTGTAAAAGGAGAGCTTTAATTTGATATATAGTTTAGAATTTGACAGAGTTTTCTTCTAACGTACAAATTAAAGGCTGATATTCATGACAGCTCCTAGCTTTTTCATGCTCTTCTGTGAGAACATCCAGTCGTTTTGGAAATCTATGAGATCATTTTGAAGATGCGTATCTCTAACTTTAGTACTGTAGGTCTCATTACAAACCCTTCGCAAAAATATGCTTAGTGCTATATGATTTTCATGATCGTGGAAGATTTAGTTATAGCCCAAAATATGTTTTTACGCATTCACTTCCATATTAAAAATCAAGAAACAGCTGGTGGTACAAAAGGAACATAAATTGCCCCGCGTTTTCCGCGAGTATGTGCCGTCCGCTCCCACAGGCTACTACACAGTATATTATAATTTCTGTTAAATTTAGTAAAGCATGGTAAGCACTAGACAGAATGACAAGCAATTCATTTTAACTCAATATTTCGGTTTATTAACAAATCAGCAATTCATTTTGACTCAATATATTTATGATGGTTTGTTAATAAACCGATTAATTGATTGATTGATTAAATATGGCTTAACGTCACACTCAGCAATATTTCAGATATGGCCACCAAGGTTGCATGCCACCGAGGCAGAACATATGACCACCTGACCCAAACAAATTTCAACAAAACCTATCCCTAACATGAGCCTAATCTAACCTAGCATATAAATTTTGAAAATTAGACTCCACAGACATGTGTGATCACAATGGATCGTCAGGAAGCCTAATTTGTTTGGCACTTTAATATTTCTCCTTTGCCCGACAAACATGTTATATTAGAAACCATGCTGCCCCAAGCTGAAGGGTGTTATAATAAACCGAAATATTGAGTCAAAATGAAATTCTTCGGAGTGCTTACCATGCTTTATTTACTATTTACCCTAGGTGTTTACAATGCCTCGTTCTTTCCATTCTAACATGTGCCTTGTCGTCGTTGTACAAAATCAAAATCCTATAAATATGGGCCAAAATTCAGGAGATTTAGTGTATCAATAGGCATTGAAATGACGTCATCAGAAGTATCAGTTTGACTTTGTGACCATACTTTATGTATAGAATGAATGCTGCCTTGGTCATGGTGCCCAAGGCCAAAAGATGATGTGCATTTCTTCAATGAGTTGATTCATATTTCATTAATGTTTTCATAATTGAAGATGGAGACAGTGTGCCGTAATTGACTGAAAGAATTCTTTGGACTGTTTGAAGAACTGGAGAGATTATATTCATAAATTTAGCTAAGCATCCATTCATCTCTCATAACAATGGCAACTTTTAGTAAATAAACACATACAAGGTTTTGTCTATAGAGATGAAAAATATATATTTATAGATTTTGTTTCACATTTTGCTTCAAAAATGCAATATCAGAAGTATTCAACTCATAGCCGAAATTGGGGAAAACAGCCAAAATATTACACCATTTCACCTTCGAAAATGGTCACAATTCCAGACAATTTTGATTCTCCCATAAATTCAATGTTGACAAGTTATATGCTGTTTTATATCATATCATACTTGATTTGTGGAGAACTCAATTGTACTTTAATTTGTTTACATGTGAACATTTTATTTAAAAACCACCTGCTATGCCCAGTATCAATGAATTTTCAAATTTTCGAAATACTCGTTCACAATATAAACTATCTCGAGCTTATTTTAAGAACAACAACACATTGTCTAAACATCATGTACCGGTACTTATTACTACGTTAACATCAGCAGAAAAAAAAGTGTCGGTCATGCCTACGGCCAAGATGATGACATTTCTCGAAAACTGGACCCAACATGATGACATTTCTCGAATCTGACGATTAGCCGCATTCCCTGCTTGTTGAACACGGAAACCAAGGGGTATTTTATAGAAGTCACGGATGTGCCTACTCACTTGCGATTTACATATTGGGCTTATAATTCAAGAATACGCCCAAATCCCGCCAAAAGGATTGTCTTACTTGCCATGATCTACCATCATCAGCAGTGAGATGCGCCTCTCTCCTATAACCACTTTTGATTGGTTGATGCGATGAAGTGTGTGTTGTGCTCAGCGTCGACGGAAGCGCGAACATTATTTCTTAACTATTTCACCCACTCTTTAGAGTTATTGCAGTATAAAGAGATCCCCCCATAATTTAGTGCATAAAGGGATGAAATAGGCTGGATTACCCAAGGAATCGCGAATTTCGACCCGAGATCCGGGGTTTGGATCTCGGACTGACATATTGGACCTCGGTTTGTTGGTGTGCAAACAAATGGTGGATCTCGTTTTACTGCAGAAGCGAGTGCACACACACCCACACACGCTCTCACACACACACACGAATACACACCAGAAGCAGAAGCGTCGTCACAAGAATGGTGGCGCCCCCTGGTGTCCATATTAGTGCAAATACGCTTTATGGATATTAATAATGGTGACCTGGTGGCGCTCCCTGTCAAAGGTCACTTTCGGCCCATGTGACAGCCCGGAGTTATCTCCTCCTAGTTCCAGTTTTCACCACTGACAAGTGTTTGATGGTATAGCCCTGTTTGACCAGTGTTTGGTGGTATAGCCCTGTTTGACCAGTGTTTGATGGTATAGCCCTCTTTGACCAGTGTTTGGTGGTATAACCCTGTTTGACCAGTGTTTGGTGGTATAGCCCTGTTTGACCAGTGTTTGACGATATAGCCCTGTTTGACCAGTGTTTGTTGGTATAGCCCTGTTTGACTAGTGTTTGGTGGTATAGTCCTGTTAGACCAGTGTTTGGTGGTATGGCCCTGTTTGACCAGTGTTTCGTGGTGTGGCCCTGCTTGACCAGTGTTTGGTGGTATAGCCCTGTTTGACCAGTGTTTGATCGTAAAGCCCGGTTTGAACAGTGTTTGGTGTTATAGCCCTATTTGACCAGTGTTCGGTGGTATTGCCCTGTTTGACCAGTGTTTGGTGATATGGCCCTGTTTGATCAGTGTTTGGTGGTATAGCCCTGTTTGACCAGCGATTTGTGGTATGCCCCGGTTTGACCAGCGTTTGGTGGTATAGCCCTGCTTGACCAGCGTTTGGTGGTATAGACCTATTTGACCAGTGTTTCGTGGTATAGCTTTATTTGACCAGCGTTTGACGCTTAAGCCCTGTTTGACCAGTATTTGGTAGTATAGCTCTGTTTGACCAGTGTTTGGTGGTATAGCCCTGTTTTACTAGTGTTTGGTGGTATAGCCCTGTTTTACCAGTATTATGTGGTATAGCCCTGTTTGATCAGTGTTTGATGGTATATCACTGTTTGACCAGTGTTTGGTGGTATATCCCTGTTTGACTAGTGTTTGGTGGTATATCCCTGTTTGATCGGTGTTTGGTGATATAGGCGATATAGTCCTGTTTGACCAGTGTTTGGTGATATAGCCCTGTTTGACCAGTGTTTTATGGTATATCCCTGTTTGACAAGTGCTTGGTGGTATATCCCTGTTTGACCAGTGTTTGGTTGTATAGCCCTGTTTGACCAGTATTTGGTGGTATATCCCTGTTTGACCAGTGTTTGATGGCATATCCCTGGATAAGGGTTTCCCCTATCAAGGGCGTAGACAAGTTGTGAAGTTTGGGGGGGCTTAGGGGGAGAGTCTGAGAGGGGGGTATCCCCCCTCGCAGCGTAGATTTTTTTTTGAAAATTGATGGTAAATTGGCGCTAACTGGGAGCATTTGAGCGGTAAAAAATTGTAAAAGTTGAACTTTTTTTTGCGAAAATATCCTATAACAGTGGCGATCACTACGTGATATACAAGGTGAAATGATCATTCAATCCGTAGTTTGCACTATAATTCAAGTTATTTCTTAGACAATACTATGTTGCCTAGATAGCAGGGGCGGTGCATTGATGCGTGGTTGACCGCATGAGTTCTGGTGTTCGTTCTGAAGTTGCCAAACTTATCAAAAATGTAAGCTTAGTGGTCCTTTCTCGGAATAGTAGAGAAAATTATCCATATTCATCAAATTTACACCAGTTAAATAGTGACTTTGTGTCTGGGTTAGATGTTTTACCTGTATTTCTAGGGTTTCTCCGGGAAAATTATTCGAGAGTTCGTATCTCTCGTTTGTGAATAAATAAATACTCAACAAATGACTGGGATCTCAATCAAAAAAAAGTTTATGGTGAAAAAGTTCTGAAAAAATCCTTTTAGCCAACGTGTTGACCTTTTTCGTCCTAATGGGCGGTATGTGATTGAATTGGAGCACATTATTCATTTCGTCTTGGAGTCCGATATCGCCAAACTTGTGCGTTGTTCTCTCACCGATTGCAATTAGTCTAGCCCTTCTGGTAAGCATTGTTGATGATAATTTTACTTCCCCTGTAATATGCAACAATTGATAAAGATATGTCACAAGCTAAACATTTACTTCTCTGCTATGTTTGCTTTCTGTTTCATTCTTTCTTTCTTTCCTTTTTTCTCTTTTTTTTACTTTTACTTCTGTTCTTTTTTTTTGCCGAATGTCAATATTTGGGGGGGCTGAAGCCCCCCCAAGCCCCCCCTTGTCTACGCCCTTGCCTATTTTAGGGGTAAAGCCCGTGTTCTGCTTTGTATACCCCCGCAACGAAGTTAGGAGGGGGGTATGCTGGAATCGGCTTGTCCGTCTGTCTGTCCGTCTATGCGTCTGTCTGTCCGTCTGTCTGTAGACACAATTTTGTCCGAACTATTCCTCCTAATGTTTTGTTTCTATTTTAATGAAACTTTAAATATGTGTTACTTATGGGTTGAAGATGTGCATGCTCAATTTACAAGGCATATTTATGACGTTTTGAACTTCATAGGACATTGCCATTTTCAGGATCGATTCCCATGTAGAGGACACAATTTTGTCCGGGCTAACTCTTAAGATTTCACTTCTATTTTAATGAAACTTTACATATCTGTTACCTACGATTTGAAAATGTCCATGTCCTATTTACAAGGCAACTTTATATTTTGAACTTTATAGGACTTTGCCATTTTCAGGATCTATTCCCATGTAGAGACAAGTTTCTAGTGTAATCAACTACTCCTACTATTTTTATCAGAAGGTTCTGAAACTGTCTAGACATGTTTGAAGATTTTCGTCTCCTATTTGTGACATGAAATATTAATTTTTGTCAAAATTGCCCAGACTTGGATTTTGTCGATTTCCTGCATATATTCCAATATATTTTAATGACTGTGAGTCATATTTCCTGGATTCCTGGTGAATGTGTTGCAGTGCTGAAAATTGGACCGTACGTGACGCAATATCTTTGGTACAACCTTACTCGTTTTTGGAATCTTACCGACATAATTGTGACACTATAAGAAAACTACAGACTTACCTTGATTTTATATCATCGAATCCAGTAATACGTGGACTGTAGACCTGTTGGAGTTATCATTACTCATAGTAAATTGGAGCTTGTTTTCAACAAGTATGCTCTTGTCTCTCATAGTATCCGCCATCGCTACTTGCAGCCTGGCATGTTTTTGCGTGATTAGCTTTTTCCAGGCGATGTATATAATGTTGTTGTTTTAGAAGTGGATTATTGTATTCACCCTCTTCATTTCAGGATAACAGTACTTTACATTGTGTTTTATTGACATTATTTGTGATGTATGACCCGTAATTCTGACAATTATGTGCGGACTTTTTGCGCGGACTACAGTATCTGCTACCGTGTTCCTACGCCTGATTTCGTCTGCTTGGGAGATCTACCAGTTAGTGAATTTAATTCTGTAGCAAAGGACCTGCGGTTTGATGAGGATTTGGCCCCCATCAGGTGCGGTTTGAAGTGCCAAAATGAAATATCGCGTACGAAAGAAATTTTTCTGTTAGCTTAAAGAATATTATCTTGTCGTATGTTCAGAGTAATTGTCAGGCACTAGGTCTTGGCGTTCTTGAATAACAGCCCATTGAAGTAGTGTATTCGTGCAAAATCGTCTGTTTTGGGGTAAAATAACTACCTTCTTTTCTCTATAAACATATGAAGCCAGTCGAGAACCAAAACAAACTTTCCAAAAAAATATTTGCTGAGTCAATACCTAGTAGTTGTCCAAAGATGATTTTGGTTCTCGACTGGCTTCATATGTAAAATTAAAACTTTATTAGATGTATTCTTTCACGTGGAGTGCTGAACACTAAATGGGATAATTCAGGATAGCACGGCTGTCGCATTGCGCGGTAGTGTAATGGATAAAAGCGCGCTATTTTTGATCTAATTGCATGTCAAGATGGGGTTCGAATCCCATAAAGGGCTAACCGTATTTTTTTTGTCATAATTGATCGCCACTCCCGTCCCCCACTTCGATGCAGATTCAGAACACGAGAAAGGGCACAGTTATTATTTACGTAAATATAGTATCCACTACAAGAAAATAATATGGATTTTGAAGATATTATTTTTCTGTGCATTTATGAATATGTGTACCGCTATAAAAGTAGCTCAGCATGAAAAGAACCAATTTACCTGCGAATAAAGCAAGAAATATTGTACTTAAGTGGGAGTTTATAAATGTAACTTCTATCTGAATAGTTCACAATAAGCTTTGTATGACGCTTGAAACATATACGATTCTGTATCGGGCTAAATAAAGGTGAAATCGACAATGGTATGGTCGTTGTGTGCTTGCTGTGACAAGCGAAGAAAAAAAGGCCAAATGTGTAAAATATCTGTTGAGCACTCATACTGGGTTGATATACCGCATTCGCAAGATGGTTTGATTTGAAACTCATGCCGACAGAGGTTTTACAAATCAGTAGAGAACTGGATGTCCGATTGATAGTACGACACACCAAGCCCTATTAGTTGAAGGTGCGTCAGGCGGTGCCAAGCAAGGAGTCTCCAAAGTAATAACATTGCCAATAGTATCTTGCGCCAAAAGTCACCGACGGTTTACTCTTTGCAAGTGCAGTAGGGGTAGATTTGTGGTGATACCATGATTGGCTCGATTGGATTTTTTTTTGCGGCAAGGTGTGTTGGTTCCCTACGGTTGTAGATGTTGCTCCAAACATCTCGAAAGAAAACAAGATAGGCGAATCGGTGGATGTAATGATACTGCGTCGACATTTCACAGACATGGATGCTGATGAAATCTCGACATTACTGGACAGGATGAGGAATCAAGTTGGTAGAAGTAGAAAGCGGAAGATCGAAGATGTCGCATTATTGTCGGATGATATTATGTTTTCATTGATATTCGTGGTACACTTTGTGATATAATATATGCATAGCTGGTGCAAATATTAACACTATCAACATGTAACGATCTGCCATCGACGAATCAACTTTTTTTAGATTAATGAAGTTTCAATTTTTCTCCTTAGGTTAATGTGAAACGCTGACTGAGAACAGTGTGGCCTTACTCATGCGGCAGCGCTTGTAAGATATTTGGCAGTCCACCCAATCTCACTGAAGCCACGTGATTTGTAATGGTCGGACTGGTAAAAGTTGAAAAGGGGGTCAAAAGGCCGCAATAGCGTGCCATGTCCTTTATTCCTGAACAGTAAGTATTTCCCTTTGAAGACAATGTTCTTTGATTATTCTAGTGTCCGGGAAAATTATGATTCCAGGCCGTTGGCTAATAGTTCATGATATTTTAATGACCAAAACAATCACTTCGGCCAGTCGGACCTGATCGCTATTATGAAACCTGGGAGTTTCGCCGACCAACTAGAATAGAAATTTGTGCTCCAACTTAAATCATTGTCTTCCACCCAAAACAATAATATTATTTGAATCTTGAGTAAAAATTGTTACGGAGCACAAATAGAGCACAAACTGGTTCAGTAATTAATATTTAGTATTTTATTATTGTAGTACGACCGTTAGTTTGCCATGTTCGTCATGTTGTAAATCTAGGTCAGTCTTCAAGTTGGGTAAAAGTTGTTGTGCTTTTTGTTCTTTCAAATGAAACATTTATACCTGTTGGTGTTGATCGATTCAGTAGATCAAAATATTAAGAAGCTCAACTTGAGCACAAGACGGAAATGTATACTCATGTGAATTTTGGAGATTTTTATGATTGGAAGTAGTGCCAAATCTCTGTGGTTGGGTCACGTGACAACCCGGGCAAAAGTCTATAAATTGGGGTGAGAAACGAGCAATGGGAATCGACTGCTCGTCACCGGTGGGTGCACATCAACAGATACAGCGCAGTGGTGCCCTGATAGGGTACAATAAAGGTACCCCTATTGCGTAGTGCCATATGGGCGTGCAATGCAATACAGTATATTTGGATATGGTGTAGGGTATACATGTAGGGTATAGGCTACATGCTGAAGCTACCGGGTCTGGGTTACTAGTATATAAGGTGCAGATCACTACCAAAGAGGGGCTTACTCCATGTATGAAGCCCATATACCCAGTTGTGTCTGTATGCTGTCAAATAGATTTACATGTAAAGCTACCCAATCTGGATTAGTAGTATATAAAGAGTAAATCACTGGAGCTATCCCCATGTACGAGAATATGGTAAAGATATGCAGTTGTGCTAATTCCCGAAGAATACATTGACATATTTGAGCTGAGTTATGTATTTGTGTCCTTCTATCCTGTAACTGCTACTGGAACAGTCACTGTGTTGTTTTCTTTGTGCCCTGGATTAGTACCGGAATGCCATATCATACTCTGTCTGCGAAACCCAACCCTGCATGGGTTATGATCTTGTAATATTATAGGCCATACAGCAATAACCAATTTTCATAATATATACTACTCCAAACTCGGCCTGGTGTCAGTATTTATTACACTGGTGTCAGAAGTGGGATGCGTAATTAATTGGCATCCAGTGAAACGTTCCTGTCCTGCATAATAATTATTAGCTTATTGGTTCGTGGGTATCTATCCTGAAATAGAGATGGCTGAAAGTCCAGACCCAGAAGTGACATTCAGGAATGATAATTGTCCTGTTAATCAGCATGGGCAGGCATTCGGAACTCCCGAGCCGAAATCTACGAAGGGGACTGATTCTACGCTCGGGGGACGACAACATGAATTTCCTATGAATCTCCAGATGTGACGTGGCTCCGAAGCCCAATCACTCTCGCGGAAGCCTTAATCCCCGATCATCAAATATTTCCCTGCCAGTCTCTGATTTACGTCAGATATTCTACAAACTGTTTATTCTTTTCATTCGAAGCACGTTTCAATAGAAAACCATCATAGTGGATTTTGGGAAATATTATACAAAGTCATTATTTTTCCTGTTTGGATATAATAACTTGTTTAAAACAGTATTGTCTTCCCAGATTCTTTGTAGTCGCGACATCTAATCTCAAAAGTTGCAGTATGGCACAGGATTTGGATTAATAACACATAGTTCGAAGTTGGTTTCGGTGCCTTTCAACATGCTTATGTATATTCATAATCACACATGTGACCGAAGTTTGTTGTTTTCATTCTAGGGTTGTTTATTCGCTGTTAAATACGTACAAGGAATAAAGAACTTCATCTACACCTCCAAATATGGACTTGACTCAGTGCATCCGTGGTTTTTGGAGTGTTACATTTTCACACGCCACGCATTGGCAAGATATAATTCCCGTGACGTCACTGACAGTTCCCTGACACCGAAACACATGTGACCACGCTCTAGTCCAATATGGCGTCAATGGCCTTCGAGGGACATCTCAAACCGGAGATCCCCGAGCAGTTGCGAATGCATGGGCAGGGTGATTTGCAACCTGGAGATATTAATGATGAAGAGGGGGAGAGCAATCATAACGCAGAGTGTGATGAGCTGGGGCGACGAGGCACACAGGGAGTGAAATCTGGCTTGTCTCATAGGGCCAATTTGAAGATTAAACCAGAATCATATGATGGCACCGCAGATTGAGAGGAGTACTTTTATCACTTTCAAGATTGCGCAGAGTTGGGATCCTGGACGGATGATGAGAAGGCATTGACCCTATCTGCCAGTTTACGGGGAATGGACAGGAATGAATCAGTAGCATCATTTGGCGATGACCTCAGGCAGATGGCCCAGAAGGCATATCCCACCCTTGGGGCTCAGGCCCAAGAGGCGCTAGCACTCAACCAGCTCTACAAGTTCATTACCCTGGAAATGAAATGTCGCTGTATTGACAAGGAGTGTAAGACCGTCATAGAGGCTGCAGAAATGATCGAGCGATTCGAGGCCATTCTTGAGGGAACGGACAAAATGAAGGTGGTAGTCCGGGCAGTTAACGGCAATGAACAGACGGCTGACACTCAGAGGGGAAACGTGTTAGCTTTGGGCAACATGGATGCCACATTGAAGCAAATTTTGGAGCGTCTAGAGAAGCTAGAGGGCAGAGGGAATCGCAACTGGAGAGGGCAGAGACAGGGTAATCAGCAGAGTAACGTTCAGCGAGGCGCCTGTTATTCTTGTGGTTCCCATTCCCACTATGCCCGGAGTTGCCCCGTGAATCAGCGAAGTGATTCTGTGGGACAGCCGTTACCGAACCAGCAGGGAAACGAGACCCCGTCTACTCTGTAGGCCGGGAGATGACGGATAGTGAGAGGCCTGAGCACAGTTTGTTGAAAAACTCTGATGAGCATTTAACAGGTGATGAAAACTCTGTACATTTGGAAGGAGGAACAATACGAGCCGGTCATATACCAAGAAAAATTAGCAAATGGGACACTGGATTATTTACTTCTGCTTCCTGCGAAGGTGCATCACAGCCTGTAAGCTTCCTGATAGACACTGGGTCCACCATTACTCTTTTATCCAAAGTACGGTATGATGCAATAGACACCACTAACCACCCGCTATTGAACCCTGTAGCTGCAAACATCCAGGGTGCTAATGGTGTTTACCTTACAATCCACGGTGATGCTGTATTTGGCGTCACATTTGGAGATATATTTTTCTATCTGCGCATTGTAGTTTGCGACATCAACATTGATGGAATCCTGGGACAAGATTTCCTAGTGGAAAATGTCAAGGTCATAGGTTACAAGTGGCTCAAGTTGAGGACCCAAAACAATGATGAAATTTCTTGTTGGATCGGTGGGGAAGCAAGAATGATCTGTCCCGTTCACCTCAAAGAGACATGCACAATACCACCGTGGTCTGTTGCATGTGTGTCTGTAACCATTCCTGAATCCAACCATCTTTCCCCTATTGGGTATGTTGAGCCCTTGATAGACCAAACAAATGATAGGGAAGTGCATGTTCTACATGGAGTCATCAACACATGTGGTGGAAATTCGACCATACAATTGGTGAACATCAGTGATGAAGAAGTTGTATTGCAGTCTCAGACCAGGATAGCAACATGTAGGTCATGTTATGAGGTACCCAGCGCCATTACCCCTGAGCGGATGTGTGCCAACAATTTGGGAAACCATGACCAGTCCGAACCTGAACCCTGCCGGACCATTTAGTTGACCTTTTGGAGAGAAGTTCAATACATCTTCAGGAAAGTGAAAGAGCAGCTTTGGCTTCCCTCCTCCAAAGATATAGTGTCGTATTTTCGAAGTCTGCTGGAGACCTGGGCAGAACAGACCGAGTTCAGCATCAAATTAATACCGGAGATGCTGCACCTATACGGCTTCCCCTGCGAAGGTTACCTATTGGCAAGAGAAGTATTGTTAGGGAGGTAATCCAGAAGATGTTGGAGAGGGGTATAATACAGCCCTCCACAAGCCCATGGGCAGCTCCGATAGTCTTGTGCATGAAGAAAGATGGTAGCCCTAGGGTGTGCTTGGACTATCCCAGGCTTAATGACGTCACGATAAAGGACGCCTACCCGCTGCCACGCATTGGCGAGTGCTTGGACTCCCTCAACGGTGCCCGGTGGTTTAGTTGTCTGGACTTAAACTCCGGGTTCCGGCAAATTGATGTGACTCCAGAAGACCAGAAAAGGACGGCCTACCTTACCAGTCTGGGTTTATACCAATTTTCTGTGGAACTATTTGGCCTTGCCAATGCACCCTTAACTTTTGAACGCCTAATGGAGGCTGTACTGAGAGGGCTGCAATGGGAAGAGTGCCTAGTTTACATCGACGGCATAATAGTTCCAGGCGAATCTATGAAGGAATCACTTCAAAGGCTAGAACATGTTTTCCAGAGGTTGGTAGACGCCGGAATGAAACTCAAACCTGCCAAGTGTGTCTTCTTCCAGAAGAGCGTGAAATTTTTGGGGAATGTTGTATCAGAGGAGGGTGTTGCTACAGACCCAGAGAAAATCTCTGCTATAGAGGAATGACCGGAGCCCCAGACTGTTAAGCAGGTGCGAAGTTTTGTGGGACTTTGTTCTTATTATCAACGCTTCGTCCAAGGCTTTGCAGGAATATGCAGACCTCTCCATAAGCTTACCGAAAAGGGGTACACTTCAACTGGACTGACCAGTGTCAAACAGCCTTTGAAACTCTGAAGAAAGTACTGACTATCTCACCAGTATTGCCATATCCGGTGCCCGGGAAGCCATTTATACTGGACACCGATGCCAGTGATATGTCGATCGGCGCTGTGCTTTCCCAGGAGCAAGATGGTAACGAAAAGGTGCCGGCTTACATGAGCAAATCGATGAACAAACATGAACAGTCCTATTGTGTGACAAGAAAGGAGCTTTTGGCAGCCATTACCGCTTTGAAGCACTTCCACCCATATCTCTATGGACAGTAAGTTCTTCTAAGAACTGACAACGCAGCCATGAGCTGGATGAGGAGCTTGCGTAATCCCACTGGTCAAGTGGCCAGATGGTTGCAGGAAATGGGAAACTACAATCTGGAGATAAAGCACCGGGCTGGGAGGAGCCATGCCAATGCTGATGCATTGTCAGGACGACCCTGTAACACATGGGTCAGGCTGGAGCAAGCCAGTACTGACGCCAAGGATGCATGTGATAAACCTTGCAGCACCCAGGATGAACAGGAATTTGTACGGGTCACTACTAGGAAGCAATCCACCATGCAAGGACTTAAAGAACACCAACTGCTGCTAGAATCATGGGACCCTGCCACAATTAGGAGGCTTCAAATGGATGATCAAAATGTGGGACCAATCATGGCTGCAGTGCGAAAGGGTGAAGGTAGACCAAAATGGTCCACCATATCACACCTTTCCCCCATTCTGAAGACGATATGGCGTTCATGGGATCGTTTAGAACTGCACGGTGGAATGATGTACAGGAAATTTATAACCCACCAAAGCACCACAACCTACCAGCTGGTTGCCCCTAGTGTATGTCAGCAGGAGGTCATCAGACTGCACCATGACATCCCTTCTGCAGGGCACCTTGGGTCCCAGAAGACACTGTCTAAAATCACACAGGCTTTCTACTGGCTTGGGATGAAAAGAGATGTCCAGAAGTACTGTCTGCAATGTGACAAGTGTGTAGCAAGGAAGATGCCTACATCACGGACACGCGCCCCTCTTGGACAATACTTGATGGGAGAACCTATGGAGAGACTACAAATGGACATTCTCGGTCCACTACCTCTGACTAATAAAGGCAACAAGTTTCTGCTCGTCATAACTGACTGCTTTACTAAATGGACTGAGGCTATACCACTCCCAGACCAAGAAGCACTGACAGATGCAAATGCACTCCTCACAGAGTTCATCTGCAGATTTGGGATCCCACTGCAGATCCATACCGACCAAGGCACAAATTTTGAGTCTAACCTCTTGGCATCAGTCTGCACACTTTGGCAAATTGACAAGACACGAACTTCTGGTATGAGACCGCAATCCAATGGTGTAGCAGAGAGGTTCAACAGAACGCTGGCCACCATGTTAACGATATATTGCGAGAAGAAGCAACGTGAATGAGACAAGTATCTGCCACAAGTGATGATTGCATAGAGGGCCTCCATTCACGCCAGCACAAATGCCTCTCCCAACATGATGACTTTGGGCAGGGAGGTGGTTTTTCCATTGCAGGCTTACACAAGCCAGCCGCTTGGCTATGACGGTCCTATTGGTGCTGACGCCTACATTCTGCAGCTGCAGGACACTTTGCAGATGGCACACAAAGTGGCTCGGGAGGTACTGAAGCAGAAGGCTGAGTGCCAGAAAAGACATTATGACCTGAAGGCAGTGAAACGTCCATTGAAGCCAGGGCAGGCAGTTTGGCTGTACAATCCCATACGTAAAGTTGGAGTCTGCCACAAGCTGACTTCCAAGTGGAAGGGGCCATATGTTGTAACAAAGCGTCTCGATGACCTGAATTGCCTAGTCAAGCGGTCTCTGCGACAGCCAGCCAAAGTTTACCACATTGACAGACTGATGTTGTACAAGGGCCGAAATCCACCCACATGGCTGACGACAGAAATTAGGTGTCATTGAAGCGAAGAAATGATGAATAAAATGACCCACTCAATATTACGTGTCTTCCTGATATTTTATTGCAGATGAGGTCCAAGGAATAAGTCTGAAGGCTCTAGAGCATTTACAGGTCTAGGGAGGGACTGATCACCCCTCTAGCCTAGTCTGTAGAGTACTGCAGGTTATGGGTGGGTGTATGGATTGAGCCATGTAGCCACAGGGAGGGACAAACATGCAAAACATGGCAAACACTACGTCCAGTAAAGTCTTAAAATAAAGAAGTCTACTTACCTCAGATCCTAGATGAAAAAATAATAATGGCACATTTCTATCTGTCGGACCATGGTCTGCTGCTTCCTGTGTGGCGAAGTTCTGCCAAGCAGACGTGAGTTGAAGAACCACTTGATGAAGCGCCCTCATCAGCTGCTGAAGGCGATTTGCCCATTTTGCCTGCAAGATAACCGTTTCCGGCGGCAGTTGGATTTGAAGGGGCATGTGGAGAGGATGTACCACAAGAATTTTCTGAATTGCCCAAGGGGATACTGGACAGAATCAAATGGGTTTTGGTTGACGGTGGACCCAAAGTCCTATCTCAGAGTGATGACAATCCCGAATTGGGAGGATAAGTGTTGTGTTGCGGCCAGGCATGACGTCAAGATGTGGTGTGCAAATATTGGCACCCCATTTAAAACATGGGACCAGTGGAGTGACGGATGGGACTACGTGCGATTGCGTGGCATGGAATACAGCTCGCCACTGGAAGATCGTCGATTTGTTAGGGAGCGTTACGGCACGACAGATCCTAAGCCGTCACCTGCCAAGCGGAAGCGAGGTGAATATGACCCCTGCGACCCAGGCATTGTACCAAACCCTTTGGAATTACACTACTTGTCAATGACTCCTTCAGAGATCACTGCTGAGCTGAAAACTGATGGTGATAGTGGGGTGTGGTATCAGGCGGAACTCCGGTGGGATATTTACAATGATAGCAAGGCTCGCCAATCCATCATCAGGCAGATGTCTAAAATCCGTGGTAACCACTCTGTGAAAGTGGTGCGGAATGGCACGAATGTTACGGGGCAATTGAACTTGGTTTCAGCTGTAGCTTCCTGTCTTGGAATAGACAATGATCTCATCATCAGCATTTATCGTTGGGTACTTCCTACCACCAGGTCAACTGCAGCCACAGCTGGACAAGCAAATGTGGCAACTGAGGCAATAACGCCCACGTATGGCCTGGAGGATCAGGTTGAGATCCTGGACCCCTCTGAGTTTGTGTGTGCCTCCCCAGTTGTCCGAAACACCACCCATGACAGCAGTGCACCCGTCATCGCCCTAACATCTTGTGGTCCCGCTACGGTAACTGTACCAACGACAGATGTGATGGACACAGAATCTCCTCTAACTGGTGACGCTTTCATGCCCATTGTTACCGTGGAATCTGCAAACCTGGTGATCCCTGCTACCATGCTGCTCCAAGACTATCCTTCACCAGCAACACCAGTCCAAGACGAGCCATCATTAACACCGATACAACACTTCCCTCCACTGAACAAAGCCATTCCCTCAACACTACACAGGAACCACCTCTCACGAGAGGAGAAAAGTCCCCTACACTGGCCTGCGTAAGCAGCGTGGATGTCACAGAAGAAACCAGCAGTCCTTGCAATGGGATGGTACATCCAGTCTCTGAACAGCATATTCAGCCTGTACGGTCAATGACATCCAACAACTTTACGATCCTAGCCCTGCTGCACCATCCGGTGTCTGTCACAACATCACAGTTCTCAGCGCCTCTGGTTCCCTCTTCACCCAAGCCATCTGTCGCCGGGCATTGCCAGCTTCCTTCAATCACAGATGTAGTTTGGTCCATGCCATCTGTCCAGCCAGTACCACAGCCACAACAGGAACCCCAGGCAATGCAGAATTAACACTTCTTAGCAGTCTTCTTTCCCAGCCAAGTCTGTCTCCTTTTCTGCCACTTTGCAAGCCAATACCATCTCCCGAGGTAGCTCCGCCAGTATGAGTCGCCGGATCGAAAATCTCAAACAGGGGGCTTGCGGACTGGGGCTATGCCAATGCTTCCTCCAGCGCGGAGAGACTGGGATGCAGACGAGGCTGCAACGATTCACATCGGCTCTCGCATGAGGAAGTGGCCACCTAGAGGCTGGAAGAGTAGATCAGCCAACAGACGACGTCACG
This sequence comes from Hanleya hanleyi, assembly GCA_036873755.1. Lineage (NCBI taxonomy): Eukaryota > Metazoa > Mollusca > Polyplacophora > Lepidopleurida > Hanleyidae > Hanleya > Hanleya hanleyi. The sequence continues at coordinate 20,345 of JAVTVY010018653.1, forward strand.
ACTGGCTGTGTCTGATCGAGGACCTGGAGTCCAGTCTGATAAATGGACAACCCCTTGAAGTCGAGGACCTCCAGGACAAATATAACATGTTTGCTCTGTCAGGCACACCCCCTGATGCAAATCTTTCTGCCGACAAGTCGGATGTCCATCTACAGAAGTTTAGGCTGTATGGTTATAAGAAGGTGCAGTGGTTGACACGTGGTCCGAGACGAGTTCGACAACGTGATGAAGAGCTGCTGTCTATGCTGGAGGGTGCGTCACAAAATAGAGACCACTCCACTGACGGTCTATGCAGAATCTTGGATTCGAACAACATCGGTTTACGTCTAGATGCATAGCTCTCCTCTGTTCATTTGAAAATCCTCTTCATGTCTGTCTGGTGCTTGCCTGTGGATTATCGTGGCACTTCTCTGTAAATAGAGAATAACATACCTACATTGGATTAACTGGATTTCGGATTATACCATGGATGGATTACCTGTATTGTTAGAATTACGCGTTTTCACTATCTTGGATATATGTGTTATTTGTGCCATAGTAGGATACCTATTGCATTCTCCCGACTTATGTGTAAGTTCAGTTGTGAGGATAGTGCCAGATCCGTAGGTATATCTCGATTATTACTATTTTGTGGATGTACACATCGCGTCGCGTATGTTACTCATGGATCATCGCTTGGGATTTCTTACAAGGAATATCTTAGTATCATAAAATATATTCATGTGGCTTTCCAAAGATGGATTAGTGCATCAGCTTACCTCCTACTGTTATGGATGACTACTCACCGGATTTACCTGTCACATTCTCATGATGGAATACATCAGATATTATCGTCTGTTGCGAGAATTCGGGAGAATTCTCAGACTGAGGTGGGGAAAGTGTAATGATTGTGACTCATGTTTCCTGGATTCCTGGTGAATGTGTTGCAGTGTTGAAAATTGGACCCTACGTGACGCAATATCTTTGGTACAACCTTACTCGTTTTTTGGAATCTTACCGACATAATTGTGACACTATAAGAAAACTACAGACTTGCCTTGATTTTATATCATCGAATCCAGTAATACGTGGACTGTAGACCTGTTGGAGTTATCATTACTCATAGTAAATTGGAGCTTGTTTTCAACAAGTATGCTCTTGTCTCTCATAGTATCCGCCATCGCTACTTGCAACCTGGCATGTTTTTGCGTGATTAGCTTTTTCCAGGCGATGTATATAATGTTGTTGTTTTAGAAGTGGATTATTGTATTCACCCTCTTCATTCCAGGATAACAGTACTTTACATTGTGTTTTATTGACATTATTTGTGATGTATGACCCGTAATTCTGACAATTATGTGCGGACTTTTTGCGCGGACTACAGTATCTGCTACCGTGTTCCTACGCCTAATTTCGTCTGCTTGGGAGATCTACCAGTTAGTGAATTCAATTCTGTAGCAAATTTATTCCTGAACAGTAAGTATTTCCCTTTGAAGACAATGTTCTTTGATTATTCTAGTGTCCGGGAAAATTATGATTCCAGGCCGTTGGCTTATAGTTCATGATATTTTAATGACCAAAACAATCACTTCGGCCAGTCGGACCTGATCGCCATTATGAAACCTGAAACCTGGGAGTTTCGCCGACCAACTAGAATAGAAACTTGTGCTCCAACTTAAATCATTGTCTTTCACCCAAAACATTAATATTATTTGAATCTTGAGTAAAAATTATTACGGAGCACAAATAGAGCACAAGCTGGTTCAGTAATTAATATCTAGTATTTTATTATTGTAGTACGACCGTTAGTTTGCCATGTTCGCCATGTTGTAAATCTAGGTCAGTCTTCAAGTCGGGTCAAAGTTGTTGTGCTCTTTGTTATTTTAAATGAAACATTTATACCTGTTGGTGTTGATCGATTCAGTAGATCAAAATATTAAGAAGCTCATCTTGAGCACAATACGGAAATGTATACTCATGTGAATTTTGGGGATTTTTATGATTGAAAAGTAGTGCCAAATCTCTGTGGTTCGGTCACATGACAACCCGGGCAAAAGCCTATAAATTGGAGCGAGAAACGAGCAATGGGAATCGACTGCTCGTCACCGGTGGGTGCACATCATCAGATACAGCGCAGTGGTGGCCTGATAGGGTATAATAAAGGTACCCCTATTGTGTAGTGCCATATGGGCGCGCAATGCAATACAGTATATTTGGATATGGTGTAGGGTATACATGTAGGGTATAGGCTACATGCTGAAGCTACCGGGTCTGGGTTAGTAGTATGCAGAAGGTGCTGATCACTACCAAAGTGGGGCTCACTCCATGTATGAGGCCTTTTAATATACCCAGTTGTGTCTGTATGCTGTCAAGTGGATTTACATGTAAAGCTACCCAATCTGGATTAGTAGTACATAAAGAGTAAATCACTGGAGCTAACCCCATGTACGAGAATATGGTGAAGATATGCAGTTGTGCTGATTCTTGAAGAATAAATTTACATGTTTGAGCTGAGTTATGTATTTGTGTCCTTCTATCCTGTAACTGCTACTGGAACAGTCACTGTGTTGTTTTCTATGTGCCATGGATTAGTACCGGAATGCCATATCATACTCTGTCTGCGAAACCCAACCCAGCATGGGTTATGATCTTGTAATATTATAGGCCATACAGCAATAAACAATTGTTATAATATATACTACTCCAAACCCGACCTGGGGTCAGTATTTATTACAATATAGAGCATGTTCTTGTGTAATCAACTAGTCACACAGTTATTACTGGATGTTTCTGACATTTTGTATATGGTTTGAAGATGTGTATCTCTTATTTATGACCTGAAATATTTGGTCAAAATTACCAGGCCTTCATTACCCAGACTTGAACTTTGTCGATTTGCTGCATATATTCCAAATATAGAGCATGTTCTTGTGTAATTAACTAGTCAGACAGTTATTACTGCATGTTTCTGAAACTTTGTTTAATATGGTTTGAAGATGTGCATCTCTTATGTATGACCTGAAATATTTCAAATAAATTTCTTCAAATATTCATGTAATGAGTGATGATAACCTGATCAGCAAGCAGTATTTTACATTATAATTACACCTGATATAAGATAGACGAGTTTTGATTGGTTCTTAGCCGGGGCATTTACGGCAAATTCTCATCCACAAGTCATTCTCACGCGACTGGAAATTTGCCTTCCGTTGCCTTGGCAGCGGGGTATTTGCCTAAAAGTATTTGCCGAATTATCTCCCCTGATGGCGATCTTCGCCGTCTTGTTTGTAAACAAACATGGCAGCGTCCACAGACGACAGATTTGGATCGTTTGCTGGCGATGAGATCGACTCATTTCTGAGTAGCAACAATCCTAGAAACCAAGAAAAGTCGACTAAAGTTGCTGTGAAACTACTGAAGGACTACTGTACAACAAAAGGCATAGACTTTGAAATTCTCCTGGCAAACGAACTTAGTGTGCTACTCAAAGAATTCTACGTGAATTTACGCCGACACAATGGTGACTATTATATATTGCTTTGTATTATTTTTCTGTCTTCGTCTATGCTTCTCGTTAGCATATGCGGTGTAATTATACAGATATACCAGGCTTCGGGGTGTATTTGCGATATATCCCGGTCTCGACCATGGCAAATTTCCCTCGCTGACGCTCGGGAAATTTTCTATGGTCTTGACCGGGATATATCGCAAATACACCCCCGAAACCTGGTATATCTGTATATAATATTCCATCATTATACCCCCCCCCCCCCCACGCCCTGCAATAAAGCTGGGGGAGGTGTACAAGATCGGCTTGTCCATCCTGTAGATACAATTTTGTCCGGACCATTACTCCTAAAATTTTGCTTCTATTTTAATACATTTACCATGCGATTCACACATTTGTTACAGAGTTATGGCCTTTCTATTGTTGAGATTTATTTACACTGTATTGAAATAGGAACGGGAGACTTGTGTCTTGCAGGGCGGGGGGTATCTCAGTTACATCTAGTTGATATTTTCGGGACAAATCCTAATTTTACATACACCCACTCCCCCCTGCCTCTGTCGGCAGGCCCCGATAAGCCGGGGATCGATATTACCCCTCTAGACGTGGTTGATAGGGGTTTTCCCTATCGTAAGGGCAGAGTCCGTGTTCCGCTTTTTATATTTTCGGGACAAATCCTAAATTTACATACAACCACTCCCCCACCCTGCCTCCATCGGTAGACCCCGATAAGCCGGGGACCGATATTAGCCCCTCTAGGCCGGGTTGATAGGGGTTTCCCCTATTTCAGGGGGAAAGTCGGTCTTCCGATTTTTTATATTTTCCGGACAAATCCTAATTTTAAATGCACCCAATCCCACACCCTGCCTCTGTCGGCAGACCCCGATAAACCGAGGATCGATTTCACCCCCTCTAGACGTGGTTGCTAGGGGTTTTCCCTATTGTAAAGGTAAAGTCTGTGTTCCACTTTTTATATTTCCGGGGCAAATCCCAAATTTACAAACACCCACTCCCCCACCCTGCCTCTGTCGGCAGACCCCGATAAGTCGGAGACCGATATTAGCCCATATAGACCTGGCTGATAGGGGTTTCCCCTATTTTAGTGGTAAAATATGTGTTCCGCTTTTTTATATTTTCGGGACAAATTCTAAATTTACATACACCCACTCCCCCACCCTGCTTCTGTGGGCAGGCCCCGATAAGCCGAAGACGGATATTAGCCCCTCTAGACCTGGTTGATAGGGGGTTCTCCTATTGTAAGGGTAAAGTCCGTGTTCCGCTTTTTACCCCTCGGCCAAAATTTGGCCGAAGGGTATTGTCGTCGTCATGTACGTCTGTCCGTCTGTCCGTCCGTCCGTCTGTCCGTCACACCTTTCTCGTTACCAAGATATCTTCAGAACGACTTACCCTAGGCACACCAAACTTGCAGTGCAGATCCTTATGCTTGTGACCCAGAACCCTATTGAATCTGGACCTGATTGGTTAGAAACTTTGGCGGCCATCTTTAATTTATGCGAAACCATCACAGCTTTCTTGTTACCAAGATATCTTTAGAACGACTTACCCTAGGCACCCCAAACTTGCACTGCACATCCATATGCTCATGACCCAGAACCCTATTGAATCTGGACCTCATTGGTTGGAAACTTTGGCGGCCATATTTAATTTATGCGAAATCATTAATCTTGTGTATCTTAGGTACCATTTCTCTGTTCAGTGTGAAACTTGGTATAGATCATCGATGCATCAAGAAACTTCAAAGGAATGACCAAACCAGTTTCCCTGATTCGGTGAAAACCTTGGCGGCCATCTTTAATTTATGCAAAATCTTCAATGATATATATCTCTGATACCATTCAAGTGTTCTATACGAAACTTGGTATTCAGCATCGATGTATCAAGAGATCTGCAATGTATAGCCACATCAGTTCCTCTGAGTGGCGGGAAGGATGGGCGGCCATCTTTAATTTATGCAAAATCATTAATGATCTCTATCTCTGATACTGTTCGAGTGCTCGATGTAAAATTTGGTATATGTCATCGAAGCATCAATAGACTTACGATAAATGACAGTTCTGGCGTTTCTGATTGGGCGGAACCTTGGCGGCCATCTTTAATTTATGCAAAATCTTCAATGATATATATCTTTGATACCATTTCAGTGTTCTATATGAAACTTGGTATCCAGCATCGATGTATCAAGAGACTTGCAATGAATAACCACATAGGTTCCTCTGAGTGGCGGGAAGGATGGGCGGCCATCTTTAATTTATGCGAAATCATTAATGACCTATATCTCTGATACGGTTCAAGTGCTCAATGTAAAATTTGGTATACATCATCGATGTATCAATAGACAGTTCTGGTTTTTCTGCTTGGGCGGAAACCTTGGTGGCCATTTTTAATTTATGCAAAATCTTTAATGATGTTTATCTTTGATGCCATTTCAGTGTTCTATATGAAACTTGGTATACAGAATCTATGTATCAAGAGACTTGCAATGAATAACCACATCAGTTTCTCTTGAGTGGTGGGAAGGATGGGCGGCCATCTTTAATTTATGCGAAATCATTAGGGATCTCTATCTCAGATAATTTTCAAATGTTCGATGTAAAATTTGGTATACATCATCGATGCATCAACAGACTTATGTAATGAATACCGGTTTCTCTGATTGGACGGAAACGTTTGAGGCCATTTCTAATGGCAAAATTTTTCATAATCTGTATATTTGTTACTTGACTGCTTGGTGTTCCTGAAGTCTTGTTTTAAATTGAATACATTATGAATGGCTGGCGCCCAGAGCCGAGGGGTTTTCAGATGCGCAGCTTCGTATTTATATTTTCGGAACAAATCCTCAATTTACATATTTTTGAATTTGAATTTGAATTTTATTCACCAAACATACAGCAGATATACGAATATACAGGTTATCAAGATAAAAATAATATTAGCCGCACATAAGGGAGCGTGTCAAAAGTTTTGACGTTCAAACTAAAAGAATGCGTCAGAAAATGAACAGGCACTCGTTCTTTTCCTTCCAGCAAACGAACGTTCGACAGTCAGAAAATGAACACTACCCCGTCAGAAAAATGAACGTCAGAAAAAGAACATTCTTTTTTGAACGTTCAAATTAGTATGTATGATAGCGGTCAGAATTCGCTGAAGGGCTCACATTACGGCTATCGTGTCGACTCTTATTAGAACGAAAAAAAAACAAAACAAAACAAAAACAGAACACTTGAAAAGGCAGCACCTTTGAGACTTAACTGTATTTATTTTGCACTAGCTTTCGTAGGTATATAACCCACTTCCTCTGAAGAAGTACTTTCGTTCTTTCAAAGCAACTATGGCAAAGATTTGACGTTTATCTACAGCAAATTCAATAAATGTATTTAATATAATAGAAGTGGATCTTTCGTGCATATTCTGGGGAATTATTTACCGGGAATTATAGAACGAGCGACATATAGGAACAAACGCGTGTGTATTATTTTTTTGGAAGAAAACGAGATGAACTATATAATATTAAACTTCGACAGAGAAATATCACCATACTGATTTGGTTTTATTAAAAGTCCGATGTGACCAAATATCGTAAAGAATGATACAATAATCGGGTGAACAAGTTGGTGAATTAAGCTCCTTAAAATGTTCGTAATTTGAATTAATTTGATAGACAAATAAGGACTTTGTTGTGATTAGAGCATTATGTTCATCCCTGTGGATGATCACTAAGTCCAATAATGTTCTTTTCTTCTCCCAAGGACCAAGATCATGAAATGCAAGGAGTCCCCAGCAGTTCGAAAGCCATGCTTCTCACAACAGGACTAGATCAATAGTTGTTGAATGCATAGCCCCCACCAATCATGCACCAGAATTGAGATGTCTTTAGCTGCGGGTAGGAAATTGGTCATGTTTTGAAATTATTAATATGCTTTCATCGAATTTTTAACACCTGTCTTGGTTTTATAAATATAAAGTATATTTGCCGCAGCTCATTTCCTGAACTGAAATGATAAATTTATTATAGTTCACACTTGTTTAATTGGAATTTATACATCTCCATACTAACATTGTCAGAATCCTGGAGCCTAGTTTTCCATCTTTGTCCACACATGGATGAACTTTGTCAGAGATATATACGAGAACATAAATCGCAATAGTAATCAAGAACAAGAAAAGAAAAAAAAACGTGTTTCCTTTTTGCTTAGAAATATGCCAATTGCATCCGCGCTGGGGAAGAAAAATAACTTGATCAGCTCCCTATTTCCAGAGTAACCACAATGTTGCCATTCACTTGGTTTAAATAGTTTATCTGACGACAGGAGCGCAATAAGCCGAACTTATTAGTGCGTCTCCCAGTAATCGTAGAGGAAATACATAGTGACAAAAGTATAATATAGACATATAAATATACGAAAGTCATTCACTTATATAACGATTTATCCTTATGACATTGGAAATTTTTTGTCTTCAGTAATATTATCTTCAATAAGAAATGATTAAATCAGGGAAAGTATACAGGCCTACAAACTACATGTATGATCATTATAAAAAGACATGGCCCGACTGAATCACGCAGAGACGCCATGCAGCTCCCGTCATATCTCAAGGTAGGCCGCCATGTGAGGTCTCCTATTTGTCAATAAAACCATGGAGTTCAAAGTTTTAATTCCATGATAAAAAAAATAAACCTTGAATAAAACAGTTCTGATTGCCAACACATCAAGCCATTTCTTTAAAAAAGATATATGGACCGATTGATTCACGTGGAGACTTCATCACGCATGTGGCGCCCGTCATTATGCAACCTGTGAGGGCCACTTCATTTGTAGGCTAAATAAAACAAAAGGACACAGTTCAAACACCAACACATCAAAACATTTCTTTAAAGAAGATGGATATTTTTCATAGACCAATGTATTGAAATATCCTTTGCGGAGCCTAAACCCTTCCTTCTTTCCCGCATACAAAGTATTCTCTGTAGGGCCCATTTCCAGCGCACGAACTTCATTTTCAATACATACTGTCGGCTTCTTTATTAAAATTATACCATTTCCAGGCATTACATATCGCTGGAATACGTTTGTAAGTTGATAAAGAAGAATCATTTAAAGTAACATGTCCATGACGAAACAATCTATCCACGGGACGCAAGCGCCGTAGGCCATGACTTTTGATCGCCCAACCGAGAATCTCATTTTTTGGTGGATGAAGAAGAGATTCACGAAATGTAAAAATCCACATCAAACAACTAAAACACTGGGGAAAATAAACAAGAAGTTATTAATTGATCTTGTCAAGTATTATAAAGCGAACCCTCATATATAGGTGGTGACAAACCGCTGAAGCGGAGACGGGACAAGAAAAAGAAAAACGTTTTACTTTTAGTTTTACCCTTTTTTTATTGAAGAAAATCACCGATATCGGTAATACCACTCCACATGATTACGGAATGCATTGAATATATACACACACGAAGCAAAAGACATGGCAAATTACAATAAAATCTATAACACGGGAATGACGCGCGACGAGAAAGTAGATTTGATCCGGCGCGTTTCTTAGTATCGGGATGGCAGCTTTCTGTATGTTGTTCATTTCTGCTCGCGTCAAACGCCAGCCGTTTGCGCACGTGAGAAGATGAACATGCGAAAACGAACGTGCGAAAATGAACGTCAGAGTGCATTAAAAAATGAACTTTCAAAAATGAACGTTCGACTGTTCATTTTCTGACGCTATACTGACGCTGCTGTGTAAAATGAACGGCCTGACGCATGCGGAAATGAACGACCTCCTGTTCAAAAATGAACGCGTTCGCGTCAAAACTTTTGACACGCTCCCTAAGGCGGGAGTAAAACCCCAGGGGGCTTGTTTTATCCCGGATTAGCTTGAGTAGATGTTCATGGTATACGGCGAGAGGAGTATGGAAAGTAGCAATACAGTTTTCGATGTTCTAATATTCACGCTAGTTCGGTGAATAAAGCGAATATAATATTTACACTAGTAAGGTGAATAAGGCACTGCATAGATCAGTTATCGAGAGATATCGCACACACACAACAAAATCGACGAATGTTAATATAGAGACTGCGCACAGGTAAGCATGGCATTATACACATATAACGTGATTGGAAATAGACTGATCGATGCGCATGGATAATTGGTTGTAAGATGAAGGGTGATCGGTAGGCAAGAAATTTCGGTTAGAATTGATGATAGCCGTATCAGCGTCCGAATTTATTGAGCAAAAACTCTTTCAGTCGGGATTTAAACAGTGACTTGGAGGCATAACATTTCAGGCTGACTGGCAATGAATTCCATATACGTGGTCCTTTAATTTTGGTGGAGTAGAATGAAAGTTGTGAGTGATAAAACGGCCTGTACAGATTAAGGTTAACTTGTCTTGTTGGATAATTGTGTACTGCAGATAATTTGGTGAAGTAATTGCGCGAAAGGTAGGGAAGAAAAAACGAGTGGTAGAAGAATTTGTGTGCAAATATCAGGATTAGGTAGTCATTTACTAGATGTAGAGGTAGAATATTCATTTCTACAAATAGGTTTCTGGTATGGGCACGTCTGGCACTTGCAGTTAAGATGCGGATGGGCCTTTTTTGTAGGACAACTAGTGGTTGAAGGTGCGTTCGAAAAGTGTTTGCCCAGACCATACTGCAGTAGGATATGTAGGAGTAAAATAACGATTAATACAAAAGAATTAGGGTCTTTCTGTTCACGCAATGTTTAATGTTATTAATAATACCTATATTTCTTGACAGTTTTGAGCATAGTGCTTCAATATGTGAGTGCCAGGTTAGCTTGTCATTAAAAAGAATGCCGAGAAATTTGAATGTATTGACGCATTCAAGCTCATTACCATCGAGGACCAGTTTAGATGTAATACGATTAGTGTATCTGGTCGGTTTGATAAGCATATATTTGGTTTTTTGTATGTTGAGAGACAGCAGATTACAGGAAAACCAGTTATGAAGTTTGGCGATCTCGTTTGACCGAGTTTCGACTAGATTATCATAATCTGAGTCGGAAGAAACTGCGCTTGTATCGTCGACGAAAAGGATTATATCTAGAATATCGGATGCTTTGGCTATGTCATTAATATAGACCAGAAAAAGAATGGGGCCGAGGATCGATCCTTGAGGTACACCACAGTCTATGATATTGGTTGAAGAGTACATACACCCACTCCCCCATGCCGTAATGTCAAAAGGGCATACCCACAGCAAGCGGAGCCGCCATTTTGTATGTTTATTTTTTGCAGAGATATACAGGACAATAAACGCTCGACCGTGGGGTCGCACGGATGCTAGACTGGTCATAATAACATGGTACAACATCTATAGATTATGTTTATTACTATAATGCTTCCTTCCCATGGTTTCATGCATTTTTTCGTGCCAATACGGTTTTGGGGAAACCTGTATGGAGACACTGAGGGTTCCCCACTGGCTATTTAACGTAGATGCATGGCGATATAGTAGATGTATGGCGATATAGTCGGGAACCCTGCGCATTCCATTGATGCTTCGGAAAGGTAGATAAAGGCTATCTATTGTCCCGGAGAGCGCCGGACATTGCCGGGAGGGACCTTTAACCCTTTGACCTGGATGTGACCTGTGACCTTTGACCTTTTGACCCGGATGTGACGTCATAGTGACGTCATAGGCGAATCAGGCGAAAAGCAACGACCTGCGTATTTGAAGTCTCGGGACTAGTTTCTGTCCGCGAAACTTCTCCACGCGACCTCATCACCGCCAGGCCGCATCACCGCGGAGGAATACATGCCCCCAAAGGTCACTTCCGGTCACGTGACCGGAACTATTTGCATGGGAACTTTTGCCCGGAGACCAGAGTACCCGGATGTAAGACTGTTTCACAATACGACGCAATCCAGAGGGATACTCAGAGGGAAAACCCAGTGGAAAATCCGGATGGAAAACCCAGGGGCAAGCATCTTCCTGCATTTCTAACTTTCTGTTGTGCACTTTATTGATACCACTACAGACTTCATGGGTGATCTTTGGGTAACTTCGCCCAGATGCAAACTTCACAACTGACTACACATTACGTTATATATCACGGAAGCGTATAAAACAATCATCATGTGTGCCGAATATAAATTTTGATTAAGCTATATACTTTGTGAATAGCATGTGTGTGCTAGAACTAAAGATGTGAAACTGTGAATTTTATCATTTTCGTTTATCTGTTTGGGCCCTTGCAATGATCCTGACATTGGTGAGTGACGTCATCAATGACTCCGATGCAAGAGTTTCAGCATGCGATTTCCGCGTATTTCTCTCAGAAATTCTAGAACTTCGGGTGTTTTTGGTGAAACGCTTCACGCATGGCCAAGTTCGGAAAAAGGTTTCCCGGAACCGGCGACTTGGGATCATATAAAGCAGAAAGTTAATCGAGCAATTCAGCACATCACAGAAGTTTGAAAGCCGACCCATTAAACTGTAGAGAAAACGTTCTTTACCCGAAAAGGAATATTCCGGGAAGAATTTCTCCATGATCCCGCTGATAGTCCCGGGAGCCTCGCATATTAGAAATATCGCGCAGATGGAAAGCAACAAAACGGTCGTTTTCATTTCATCTCTCCAGGCTTTGCTGTGAGACTTCGTCGAATGTATCTTTTTCCGAGACCTCGCGAGAGATCTCAAGGTTACGATCGTTACGATGTTACACAGCAATACGAAAAACACGGGAAATACCCTTGTCAGAATTTGACCAATTAACCCGTGATAGATGAAGAACGAAGTCGATCTTGTGAATTCGGTTGGGGCGATTAGTACAAAGGTTGAGTTTGTATTGGGGATTACCGTAACTGTAGCCTCAAATCGAAACATGTTGGGTAGAAAGAACAACAATATCGAAGTGAAAGTCGCAGCAATGATCTTCCTTGGATGTCTGTTAAGACATATCTCTCTCACTTTAAGGGGGATTATCACGGCCAACATTCTCTCCATTGAAAGTATTATTGTAAGGTAAGCGGAAGTCCGTTTTGCGGATAAACGGAGGATCATACTAATGGGTAAATACAGAGCGGCCAAAAGACGTTGCCCCAAAATTTTATCGTGCAACTCAATAATATCTCTACACCACCAAAGAAGATTGTAGACTATGACCATGGTATCGCTGACACTCAAGCTAATCAGGTATATGGTTATGGAGTCCCGTGGTTTCTGGTTAATCAGTGTACCTAAAGTGGCGACATTACCGAACAACCCAATGAAAAGAACAAACGGAAGTACAACCCGATGCAAAACGAGGTTGACCGTTTCGACCGTCTGTTCGCTGACTAAACCTTGGTTTATAATGCTGTTTATAAGTTCAGGGATATCGTCTGTAGAGTTCCCATGCGATTCTATGAAATCTTCCGGAGTACTATTAAAGTCAGGGTTCAACGACGATGGCATGTGTTCCTCCTGGCTAGACTCTGGTGGAAACGCAGATGTGCTGTTTTTTCGGTCGCCAATTGGGAGCACAACTGTTTCTGTTCCTCTAGCTGTATCAGTACTGGTGAGGCCATAGAAAATAATCAACCAACACAGTAGGACAGTGAGACGTGTATCTACCGGTTCCATATCTGCTGGTCAACTTCCGGAGCTTGTCCGGATTTTCTGCGAAACAAAGATATCGAAGATAGATAGCTGCCATAAACATCAAGAAACAATCACATTTTATAATCTTGTACAGTGCCCTCGTAAGGAAACCATGGAAAAGATTCCCATCTGTTACCGTTAACACATGATTAACGTGATCAAATATCAGCAAAGTGCGACGGATCGATATTTGTCGCTTAGATCACTATCTATCTTTGATCTGCAGAGAATTATCAATATAATTAACTCAGATCCATCCGGATTTTAATTAATTCTGAAGAAATCTAAAGAAAGAGTTTCTTGTTCTATAATGCGGTATAGCAGCGCAGTAGTATATAAAAGACGGAAAACCTCCCCTTTTGCCCGGGGAGGTAACTCTTGGTGGCGACAGGTGGCGTTGTTACTCAAGAAACCAAAAACTACCTCCAACACAGAAGAGTTCCAATGGGGAGGTAACTCTTGATGCCTGTGATGATTTTTTGACATATTCCTGGTTATCTCCCCTGATTCGAACATTTGCATGTTAAATCCATACGGGAAAATGCTGTATGGGGTATGGATGATCCGATTGGGTTGTATGAGGTATCAAGGTGAAACATTCGTGAAGGGGCATCTGATGGGCTGGGTATGGGGTTGGAATATCGTCATTCTGCGCATGCGCGGTAGACAAAGTGCATCGAAATAGACGTTTTGGGACCGAAGTGGGTCTCTAATGGGCCGATGGAGTCGAGTGAGGTATCAATGTGAAGCATTTGTGAGGGGGCATCCGATGGCGTGGGTGTGATGTAAAACTGACGTCATTCTGCGCATGCGCGGTAGACAAAGGGTATGGAAATAGACGTTTTGGGGTCGAGGGGAGCCCCTGATGGGCCGATAGAGTCGTATGAGGTACCAATGTAAAGCCTATGTGAGGGGGCATCCGCCTAGATTAGTGTCTCGGCCGTTGTCAACATTCTGCGCATGCGCAAACAGGGAATTGTGGGAAAAGGGTATGGAAATAGACGTTTTGGGGTCTGGGTGGGCCACTATTGGTCCTATGGAGTTGAGTGAGGTATCAATGTGAAGCATATGTGAGGGGGCATCCGCCTGGACTAGTGTGTCGTCCGTTTTCGACATTCTGCGCATGCGCAGACAGGGAATTGTGGGAAAAGGATATGGAAATAGACGTTTCGGGGTCGAGGTGAGCCCCTAGTGGGCCGATGGAGTCTTATGAGGTATCATTGTGAAGCATTCGTGAAGGAACATCCACCTGGATAAGTGTGTCGTTCGTGTTCAACATTCTGCGCATGCGCAGACAGGGAATTGTGGGAAAAGGGAATGGAAATAGACGTTTGGGATCGACATGGGCCAGTATTGGTCCGATAGAGTCGTATGAGGTATCAGTGTGAAGCAGTCGTGAGGGAGCATCCGACTGGATGGATGTGGAGTAGGAATATCGTCATTCTGCGCATGAGCAGTAGACCAAGCGTATAGAAATAGACATTTTGAGGCCGACATGGGCCAATATTGGTCCGATGGTGTCGTATGAGGTCTTATTTTGAAGCTCTCGTGGAGAAGCATCCAGCTGGACTAATGTATCGTCGGGTTTCATCATTCTGCGCATGCGCAATCTGGTCGTCTTATGGAAAGCAGGCATCTTTGTGGTGCGTGGGGGTGTGTTTGGGGCACTAAACCACTATGGGTCCGAATGCGTCGTGTCAAGTGGCATCTTGTAGCAACGCCCGCCAACGCCAGGCTCAACGCTTCAACGCCCTGGTGCATTAGCCCAAAACTCTCATTTTTCTAGACACTAATTCATTGGAAATGCAGTGATGTCCGTCAACGTCCGTCGGTACGCCCTAGCGTAACGCCTTGACGTCATGATGTAGACAGGTGAGAGAACAACAACAACAACATGGATGAGAGAACAACAACAACAACAAGTTTTTTCATATAGTTTATTTTCCCCTCCATTATAACATACCCACGCTGGGGGAGCCGCGTTTGGTAGGTTTACAATTCAAGAAGTCTCTTGTCCAATCAGAGGCCACCATTTGGTCCTATCATATTCGTTCTTGCTCGTTAGATGTATTCTCGGCTGTCCAATCAGAAGTCGCCATTTCAGAAAGTTCCATCTTTGCTCGGTGTGACCTAATATGACTCTTACTCATTCATTCATCTGTCTGTACATATGTTAGAAGTCTCTCTTTCGTGATAATTGCGATCATATTTTTCCATACAAGGAAAAAACGGCCTTTGGTGGCAAGCCCTCACTTCCACTGGGAAACCTCCTCTCTCCTCTTGCAAAGATCACACCCTGCCAAGAGTACACCTTCAAGGCAGGTCAGGCATCGCTGGCGATGGTAGCGGAGATCTCCGGGCTCTCCCCTGGTTGAAGTGTAACCCACACTGAAGAAATCATCTATCATTTTCATAGTTATGGGCGGGTATCTTTTGGTAACTCTTTTGGGAAGTCGAGCTGGAACCGGCACCTGTTCGTCAATCTTCAGCGATGGCTCGTCTACCTTGGAATTGGCTGGTTTCTCCATTTGATCGGGTCTGGTACAGGTTGTGAGAAATGTACATCAAACATGCGTGTTTCCGTATTTATAGTTAGAGATGGGTAGGTTTACAATTCAAGAAGACTTTTGTCCAATCAGAGGCCGTCCTTTGCATCAGTCATATTCGTTCTTGCCCGTTAGATGTATTCCCGGCTGTCCAATCAGAAGTCGCCGTTTCAGAAAGTTCCATCCTTCTGTTCTAGTCCTCGTCGGGCAAGCCTGGATATTGTTCGGGCAGCAAGTCCTGAAACAGTTGTTTGCGCATTCTAATCGTATTTTCCAGGGCCTCGGTGGGTGGTAACCCCATATCCTCTTCCAAGTGACGCTTGGTCTTCATGATGGACCTGTGCGTGGGGTCGCCTTTCATTTCAAGCGGTAGTAAGGTATACTGTTCATAGATCGCCATGGCTGTTTTCCTGATGCGGGGCCGCATTTCGGTGTACGCCTGTTGTAAGTTATCCTGTTCCGCGTCCTCGATCGCTTCAGCGTGAGTATTGATAGCTGCTGTCACAATACGATCACAGAAGATAGGTTCTGCCTCACTTTCCTGGGATGTAGGCTGACTATCTGAGGTCAAGCTCTCCATATCAGTAGATAGACTGTCAGCAATCTTGGACTCGGTATCAGTCGATACACTCTCATCAATCTCTGTATCAGCATCCGCCTCAGCGGACTCCTCGGCGTCTTCAATCCCATGTATATTTTCCTGGTGTCGCATCATATCGTAATGTCTGGTGAACGTGCGTTCACACTCAGAACAAGTATAAGCTATGTTGACGGTTGAACGTCGACTGTGCGTGTTTTGGGAATACACTTGCTTTCATAGACAGTAACGCCCGCCAGCGCCCACTGTTACGCCTTAACGCCCTATCTGTACGCCTTAACGTTCATCTCAACGCTTTAACACACTTTCCTAACGCTTTAACGTCGTTTAATGATGCGTTCGAACAAATGTTGCTTTTGTGCTATTGCTCTGACATACGCCGCTTTCCAGTTCATGCCCGAGGTTTTCAACATCGACTCTGTTCTTTCGATTTCCATATGGACTAGGTCCTTGTCCAACAATTTCATATGGGTCACGAGGTCGACATACTGCTGACATAAAGCCCGTCGTAGTCTGGGTGCCAATATGTTGTGGGCTAAAATTGCGGCTTCTCTTTTCGAATATCCTTTGTGTTGAAACTTGTTTTCTGTGGCCCTCAACGTCTCGCCCATCCTGGCGTCCATACTTTCTTTGAACAAATCCTTCCATAGCCTCGAGTTCACATTATGTTCATTCCCTTCTACGGGTTTGGATTGGTCATTCACGGTTGGGTGTTGCTGCTGCTGCTCAGCCAGGAGTGGACTCTGCGGATGGTGTAGGGGTATATGACGTTGCGGTGATCCCTCGCCCGGTAACAGGTGGGTCGTCAGCCGACGATCTTCGGGGGTATGGACTTTTAAATCTACGAACAGGTAGCCGGACGGACGACTTGTCGCCCCTTGAAACGCCTGCATGAAATGGTCGATGTTCTGAGGATAAATTCGACTACCAAACACACGGATTTGTGCTCTGTCATGGGATTGGAGAACAACACAAAGTATTGGCAGTTCATGGCAATATCTCTGGACGCCTTTCCTTGAGGAAAGAGATTCTGGGTCAAATAGATGACGGACAGATTCCGATGATGGGATCCTTTAGTAAACAAGTCGGCGACGTGTGAATTGTCCTTGGCCGCACTCATCAGATCATCTAGCACTACCACGTTGGTCTGCTCGGGGGCAAAGTAATACGGTTCGTTTATGTCGTGGGGAATCCCTGGGACGAAGCTCACATTCTGTAACCTTGTAGTTTCGTAGGCGGGCTGCCATTGGCTATAACACCAAACCACACGTGTCGGAGCTGGGGTTGCCACACCTTCCTCTAAGAACTTCATCACCCAGGAC
This sequence comes from Hanleya hanleyi, assembly GCA_036873755.1. Classification (NCBI taxonomy): domain Eukaryota; kingdom Metazoa; phylum Mollusca; class Polyplacophora; order Lepidopleurida; family Hanleyidae; genus Hanleya; species Hanleya hanleyi. The sequence goes on from JAVTVY010018653.1 coordinate 37,924, forward strand.
GTCTTTCCACATGCCGTAGGGCCGCTCACTGTCATCGTATAGGGATGCTCTACTGCTCTTGCTGAACCTATAGCGGGACTCGGCTGTGTCTCTTGGTTGTGTTTGCGTTGAATGTGCCTGAGCATACTATCGCGACGAGAGAAGGTTCTCTGACAAAACGTACACGTACACGACATGTTCGCCAGTCGACCAATACAGATGGACTGATGAGGTTACAACACATATAAGGGAAGTGGGAAGAGGTGCCGACATACTGACTGCGTCACATGACTTCACAGAATAGTCTTCTGGTTAACCTATTCTAAAGCACATACCAAGAATCTAACGATTCGTGATATGTGTTGTATCTCAGGTACGCTTTTATTGTACCTGTGCATGTGGCAACTTGGATGATATGACCACACGGCCCCTAGCACCGGCATAAGCGGTATTAGATACAAATCTAGAGAGCTATGATGGAAATGCTTTGACAACTCGTATACTGGTAATTGGTGAGCTGTTTCGCTGTGACAACTCGTACATTGGAGATTGGTGAGCTGTATCATCGTCAGATGTAAATGACGGCATTTAACACAAAAGACTAGTCTGTAATGCCCGATGTCGACCCAGCATCAACTTCCCACAAGTGCTAACATATATCAAAGACCAAAAGGTCTGTACAGGGGGCGGGCCTCGGGGACGAAACGTCCACCAGCAGAATCTCGCCATATACAGGAAAAAATTACAACACATATAAGGGCATATATTTACACACACTACCACCACCACCACCTCCACACACCACCACCAACATCACCACCACACACCACCACACACCACCACCACCATCACCAACACCACCACAGGGCGTTGACGGGCGTCAACGCCCGGTGGTGGTGGTAGCTCCCGTGTGGCAGAGCTCTTGGATCGGAGCTCTTGGAGCTCAAAGCATGTGGAGCTCAGAGCTCGGAAATGAAGTCATCGCATGCATGCGCGCGTACCTGTGGTGCACCCTGTACCCTATAGACCGTAGGGACTAGGGTACACCAAGGTGCGGGTGCATCACAGGTACGCGCGCATGCATGCGATGACGTTATTTCCAAGCTCTGAGCTCCACAACCTTTGAGCTGCAAGAGCTCCATTCCAAGAGCTCTGCCACACGTGAGCTACAACCATCACCGGACGTTGACGCCCGTCAACGCCCGATGGTGGTGTTGGTGTTGGTGTTGGTGGTGGCGGCGGTGGTGGTGGCGTGTGGTGGTGATGTTGGTGGTGGTGTGTGGTGGTGGTGGTAATGTGTGTAAATATAGGAATGAACATGTATTGGTCGACTGGTGAACATGTCGTGTACGTGTACGTTCTGTCAGAGAACCTTCTCTCGTCGCGATAGTATGCTCAGGCACATTCAATGCAAACACAACCCAGAGACACAGACGAGTCCCGCTATAGGTCCAACAAGAGCAGTAGAGCATCCCTACACGATGACGGTGAGCGGCCCTACGGCATGTGGAAAGACGTCCTGGGTGATGAAGTTCTTAGAGGAAGGTGTGACAACCCCAGCTCCGACACGTGTTGTTTGGTGTTATAGCCAATGGCAGCCCGGCTACGAAACTACAAGGTTACAGAATGTGAGCTTCGTCTCAGGGATTCCCCGCGACATAAACGAACCGTATTACTTTGACCCCGAGCAGACCAACGTGGTAGTGCTAGATGATCTGATGAGTGCGGCCAAGGACAATTCACACGTCGCCGACTTGTTTACTAAAGGATCCCATCATCGGAATCTGTCCGTCATCTATTTGACCCAGAATCTCTTTCCTCAAGGGAAGGCGTCCAGAGATATTGTCTTGAACTGCCAATACTTTGTGTTGTTCTACAATCCCATTGACAGAGCACAAATCCGTGTGTTTGGTAGTCGAATTTATCCTCAGAACATCGACCATTTCATGCAGGCGTTTCAAGGGGCGACAAGTCGTCCGTACGGCTACCTGTTCGTAGATTTAAAAGCCCATACCCGCGAAGATCGTCGGCTGATGACCCACCTGTTACCCGGCGAGGGATCACCGCAACGTCATATACCCCTACACCATCCGCCGAGTCCACTCCTGGTAGAGCAGCAGCAGCAACACCCAACCGTGAAGGATCAACCCAAACCCGTACAAGGGAATGAACATAATGTGAAATCGAGGCTATGGAAGGATTTGTTCAAAGAAAGTATGGACGCCGAGATGGGCGAGACGTTGAGGGCCACAGAAAACAAGTTTCAACACAAAGGATATTCGAAAAAAAGAAGCCGCAATTTTAGCCCATAACAGATTGGCACCCAGACTACGACGGGCTTTACGTCAGCAGTATGTCGACCTCGTGACCCATATGAAATTGCTGGACAAGAACCCAGTCCATATGGAAATCGAAAGAACAACGTCGATGTTGAAAACCTCGGGCATGAACTGGAAAGCGGCGTATGTCAGAGCAATAGCATAAAAGCAACATGTGTTCGAACGCATCACTAAACGACGTTAAAGCGTTAAGAAAGTGTGTTAAAGGGTTGAGACGAGCGTTAATTGTACAGATAGGGCGCTAAGGCGTAATAGTGGACGCTGGCGGGCGTTACTGTCAACGAAAGCAAGCGTATTCCCAAAACACGCAAAGTCGACGTCCAACCGTCAACATGGCTTATACTTGTTCTGAGTGTGAACGCACGTTCACCAGACATTACGATATGATGCGACACCAGAAAAATATACATGGGATTGAAGACGCCGAGGAGGCCGTTGAGGCAGATGCTGATACAGAGATTTATGAAAGTGTATCGACTGATACCGAATCCAAGATTGCTGACAGTCTATCTACTGATATGGAGAGCTTGACCTCAGATAGTCAGCCTACATCCCAGGAAAGTGAGGCAGAACCTACCTTCTGGGATCGCTGAAGCGATCGAGGACGCGGGACAGGATAACTTACAACAGGCGTACACCGAAATGCAGCCCCACATCAGCCATGGTGATCTATGAACAGTTTACCTTACTACCGCTTGAAATGAAAGGCGACGCAACGCACAGGTCCATCATGAAGACCAAGCGTCACTTGGAAATGGATATGGGGTTACCACCCACCGAGACCCTGGAAAATGCGATTAGAATGCGCAAACAACTGTTTCGGGACATGCTGCCCGAACAATACTCAGGCTTGCCGGACGAGGACTAGAACAAAAGGATGGAACTTTCTGAAACGGCGACTTCTGATTGGACAGCCGGGAATACATCTAACGGGCAAGAACGAATATGACTGATGCAAAGGACGGCCTCTGATTGGACAAGAGTCTTCTTTAATTGTAAACCTACCCATCTCTAACTGTAAATACGGAAACACGCATGTTTGATGTACATTTCTCACAACCTGTATCAGACCCGATCAAATGGAGAAACCAGCCAATTCCAAGGTAGACGAGCGATCGCTGAAGATTGATGAACAGGTGCCGGATCCCGCTCGACTTCCCAAAAGAGTTACCAAAAGATACCCGCCCATAACTATGGAAATGATAGATGATTTCTTCAGTGTGGGTTACAGTTCAACCAGGGGAGAGACCGGAGATCTCCGCTACCATCGCCAGCGATGCCTGACCTGCCTTTAAGGTGTACCATTGGCCGGGTGTGATCTTCGCAAGAGGAGAGAGGAGATTTCCCAGTGGGCGAAGTGAGAACTTGCCACCAAAGGCCGTTTTTTCCTTGTATGGAAAAATATGATCGCAATTATCACGAAAGAGAGACTTCTAACATATGCACAGACAGATGAATGAATGAGTAAGAGTCAGATTATGTCACACCGAGCAAAGCTGGAACTTTCTGAAATGGCGATTCTGATTGGACAGCTGAGAATACATCTAACGAGCAAGAACGTATATGACAGGACCAAATGGTGGCTGCTGATTGGACAAGAAACTTTTTGGATTGTAAACCTAGCCAACGCGGCTCCACCAGCGTGGGTATGTTACGATGGAGGGGAAAATAAACTATATGAAAAAACTTGTTGTTGTTGTTGTTCTCTCGTCCTTGTTGTTGTTTCTGTTCTCTCATCTGTCTACATCATGACGTCAAGGCGTTATCCTAGGGCGTACCGACGGACGTTGACGGACGTCACTGCATTTCCAATGAATTTGTGTCTAGAAAAATGAGAGCATTTGAGCTAATGCACCAGGGCGTTGAAGCGTTGAGCTTGGCGTTGGCAAGCGTTGCTACAAGATGCCACTTGACACGACGCATTCGGACCCATAGTGGTTTAGTACCCCAAGCACACCTCACGCACCGCAAAGATGCCTGATTTCCATACTACGACCAGACTGGGGATGCGCAGAATGATGAAACCCGACGATACATTAGTGCAGCTGGATGCTTCTCCACGAGAGCTTCAAAATAAGACCTCATACGACACCATCGGACCAATATTGGCCCATGTCGGCCCCAAAATGTCTATTTCCATACACTTGGTCTACTGCGCATGTGCAGAATGACGATATTCCTACTTTATATCCACCCAGTCGGATGCTCCCTCACGATTGCTTCACATTGATACCTCATACGACTCCATCGGACCAATAGTGGCCCATGTCGATCCCAAAACGTCTATTTCCATTCCCTTTTCCCACAATTCCCTGTCTGCGCATGCGTAGAATGTTGAACACGAACGACACACTTGTCCAGGTGGATGTTCCTTCACGAATGCTTCACAACGATACCTCATAAGACTCCATCGGCCCACTAGGGGCTCACCTCGACCCCGAAACGTCTATTTTCATACCCTTTCCCACAATTCCCTGTTTGCGCATGCGCAGAATGCTGACAACGGACGACACACTAGTCCAGTCGGATGTTCCCTCACATATGCTTCACATTGATACCTCACTCAACTCCATAGGACCAATAGGGGTCCACCCAGACCCCAAAACGTCTATTTCCATACCCTTTTCCCACACTTCCCTGTTTGCGCATGCGCAGAATGTTGACAACGGCCGAGAAACTAGTCCAGGCGGATGCCCCCTCACATATGCTTCACATTGATACCTCATACGACTCTATCGGCCCATTAGGGGCTCCCCTCGACCCCAAAACGTCTATTTCCATACCCTTTGTCTACCGCCCTTGCACAGAATGACGATATTTCAACCCCACAGCCAGCCTATCAGATGCCTCTTCACGAATGCTTCACATTGATACCTCATACTACCCAATCGGACCAGCCATACCCCGTACAGGCATTTTCCCGTATAGATTTAACATGCAAATGTTCGAATCAGGGGAGATAACCAGGAATATGTCAAAAAATCATCACAGGCATCAAGAGTTACCTCCCCATTGGAACTCTTCCGTGTTGGAGGTAGTTTTTGGTCTCTTGAGAAACAACGCCAGCTGTCGCCACCAAGAGTTACCTCCCCCGGCAAAAGGGGAGGTTTTCCCGTCCTTTATATACTACTCAGCGCGCAGCTGTTGAAGTACCGAATATACGTTTGTGATTCGCTGAATCTGTGTCAGTGACGTCGTATTCATATATATATGCTCAGGCCTGATCTCTGTAGCGTGCTTAATTCTATGGTCACATTGTCGCAACTTATAAACCAAGTTTACTATCATTTAACACTCACTTATATCATTCCTAACGATATTTGATTGGTGTGGTCTTTATATTTTACTTTCGTGGCACCTAAATCCAAGATGGCTCCCAATATGGCTCACATTTCACTGAAACTCGGTGTATTTTGGTTTCTAGTGGTACAGTGGCATCAGAGCACCATCTATATGATCGAAAGATTTTCAGATATACGTGTAATACATTTAAAAGCAATACAATTATCAAATATATCCATTATCGTACAGATAAAACGACATATTTTTCAATGTTTCACCCCCCCCCCCCTCCCCCACAAAAAGACTTGGGCGATTACGGGATTACAAGCGTCTGGTCCGTCATTCATAATTCAGCCGTCGTCCATTAAACAATATCCGCGTCCATAGGCCAATGACCTTTTCCATATTCCATATAACAGGATTAGTACCAAATTCAAAAGGATAATCATACTATACATAAACATGGGCTAGTTTCCTGTAACAGAGAAGCGGTCAACAGTTTTCAATGATGCCGGCAAGACATCATGATGTTCCAAAAATATCAAATCCCTATCGCTGATCAGTATTCTTAATCCATATGATATTCGTTGTAAAGTCGTCATCCAAAGAATGCTGTATCTCAGTCACGCTTTGATAGTGACTGTTCATATGAGCACCGTGAGGATCTTGAAGTACATGGGTTCACACGGCCCCTATCCCCAGGTTAAGCGAAATTAGACACAAGTTACGAAACGTAACGCCATAGATCTTGCACGCTACGCTCGTATTTTGCTATCAGCATGCGATATGTATCGCCAAATTTGAGAAACTTTGAGTGGAGGCGCTTGGTGGTATAGCCTCGTTTGATATGTTTCTGCAATAATGTTTTGCTTGTGCAATAATGCAAGATGTCTTGTGGCATTTCGTTCCACATTAGCACATGTGATAACCGTTACTCCCCTTTTGTGGTTACTCTCCTGCTTTTGGAGACAATAATCCGGCCTTTGGATAGATTTTGCGAAAACATTACACCCTCGGACATGGATCATTCGGTTTCAATGTAAGTACGACATGGGACCAGATCGTATCATATTTATTAACTGCTTGAGATCTTATACAATGTAACTAGCACAATCTTATCGGTGGAATTGATGTCTTAAATTATGAAAAAGCGCTTACAAAACGTAACTGGTATCGGACACCATCGGCGTTGTTTGAGCGAAGTCATTTTCGCGCTAAAATATGTTTTTGGAGGCTATTCGAGCAGTTAATCTCAAGAATATTATAATCCAGAAGGATTAAGAACAAAAACTGGGCTGAAGCTGGCATATTTTTCACAAAATTACGTGTATAATATTTTGAGCTGACAACTCCCACTTTTGGACACTGACAACTCCAGATTGCATGTCTGGTTTTTAAAATACGATGATAAAGTTAAGTAGGTTATTTAAGTTTAAGTTTTGCAAATGATAGGCCTGAATGTAGTATTTTCCACTTTCAGTGATGAAGAACAGTCACAAGGTTCGAGCATTCTTGAAGGTGAAAAAAGAAAGCGAAGAGGAAGTCGGTGGATTAAACGTACATTTCGCAGCCGTCGCAGGTGACAACCCCCATTAGACCAACAACAGACTTCATAGATGATACTAAGTACATTTGTGCTCCGAAAAAGAGAAAACTAAACGTAATATGGAAACCCCGTGCGCATCGAGGAGTACTCATAGAACACAATGAACGGCCCGATACGACGATCCGATCACTTGGAAATATTGACGAACGAACAGATGATCTCGGAGATTACATCGCAGACATGATCATAAAACTGAAAGAAGCCAAATGCTTATTCGAGTTTAGGTGTTTCTGCAAGCTTCTTGCTGAAGGGAAGTATCCAACAGATAACATAGCTTTTAGACTATTCCTAGAAACAGCTAGATGGTTTTCGTTGGAAGCCACGTCTGAGATGTCTTATTGGGAGGATACGATGAAGTTCTGGAAGGTTGGATATCGCCTAATGAAGGACAAGTTTTTGTTATTTATGGGAGGGATGAAAAGTCTCGGGTCCGTCGTATCAGGCGAAGAAACACGAGGGAATTTTAACCCAGAGAAGTCCAAGATCAATGTTGCCGTTCCATCCCCATCCATAATAAGGAACTTCAATCAGGCCCAATTTCCCAAATCTCGGCATCCTGGAATTATTGAACAATCACTGTCTGTGGTCAGGGATACAAATGGGGACCAAAAAGACTACATCATAGGAGTAGATGGGAAAAAAGTTGTTCAGCGTGTAGATGAAAACGGAGGCGACATAGATCTTTTTGGCCATGAGACGCACACCCCATTTTCGGACTCTAAAGCAGCCTGTAAAACAGAACTACTCCTTGTTGACAAAACGATTGAACAGTTGGAACCGTTTTTGAACGAGTCAACCGAGGATATTCCAGAAATCCAGGGAAATGAGATTGTAAAAGATCTCCATGACGTGGTAAAAAATTTGGGCTACAGACTGAAAGATACTCGTGAGTTTAGCCATAAACAGCAGAAGGGGATGGAAAAATTACAAGAGAAAGGACAGAAATCCTCTGGAGAAAACCAGTATGCTTATGCGATAAGTATGATTCGTTCTGTTATCCACCAAGCAGACGAGGCAGTGACCAAGACCATAGATAACATATCGCATATCTGTCGCGGTAGCAGTACCTTGAGTGGTTCTTCATCTTACGTAACTTCTCCAACAGTCTTGCGAGGAGCACAACAAAACTGGATCGGACTGAAATCTCCCAAAAACCTTCCGCAGGACTTGAAAATAAATCAATACATACAACAAAGAAGTGAGGGGTGTCCTTTCTCTTGTAATTTTTCCATCCCCTTCTGCTGTTTATGGCGAAACTCACGAGTATCTTTCAGTCTGTCGCCCAAATTTTTTACCACGTCATGGAGATCTTTTACAATCTCATTTCCCTGGATTTCTGGAATATCCTCAGTTGATTCGTTCAAAAACGGTTCCAACTTTTCAATGGTTTTGTCAACAAGGAGTAGTTCTGTTTTACAGGCTGCTTTGGAGTCCGAAAATGGGGTATGCGTCTCATGGCCAAAAACATCTATGTCGCCTCCGTTTTCATCTACACGCTGAACAACTTTTTTCCCATCTACTCCTATGATGTAGTCTTTTTGGTCCCCATTTGTATCCCTGACCACAGACAGTGATTGTTCAATAATTCCAGGATGCCGAGATTTGGGAAATTGGGCCTGATTGAAGTACCTTAGTATGGATGGGGATGGAACGGCAAAATTGATCTTGGACTCCTCTGGGTTAAAATTGCCTCGTGTTTCTTCGCCTGATACGACGGACCCGAGACTTTTCATCCCTCCCATAAATAACAAAAACTTGTCCTTCATTAGGCGATATCCAACCTTCCAGAACTTCATCGTATCCTCCCAATAAGACATCTCAGACGTGGTTTCCAACGAAAGCCATCTAGCTGTTTCTAGGAATAGTCTAAAAGCTATGTTATCTGTTGGATACTTCCCTTCAGCAGGAAGCTTGCAGAAACACCTAAACTCGAACAAGCATTTGGCTTCTTTCAGTTTTATGATCATGTCTGCGATGTAGTCTCCGAGATCATCTGTCCGTTCGTCAATATTTCCAAGTGATCGGATCGTCGTATCGGCCCGGTCATTGTGTTCTATGAGTACTCCTCGATGCGCATGGGGTTTCCATATTGCGTTTAGTTTTCTCTTTTTCGGAGCACAAATGTACTTAGTATCATCTATGAAGTCTGTTGTTGGTCTAATGGGGGTTGTCACCTGCGACGGTCTGCGAAATTTACGTTTAATCCACCGACTTCCTCTTCGCTTTCTTTTTTCATCCTTAAGAATGCTCGAACCTTGTGACTGTTCTTCATCACTGGAAGTGGAAAATACTACATTCAGGCCTATCATTTGCAAAACTTAAACTTAAATAACCTACTTAACTTTATCATCGTATTTTAAAAACCAGACATGCAATCTGGAGTTGTCAGTGTCCAAAAGTGGGAGTTGTCAGCTCAAAATATTATACACGTAATTTTGTGAAAAATATGCCAGCTTCAGCCCAGTTTTTGTTCTTAATCCTTCTGGATTATAATATTCTTGAGATTAACTGCTCGAATAGCCTCCAAAAACAAATTTTAGCGCGAAAATGACTTCGCTCAAACAACGCCGATGGTGTCCGATACCAGTTACTTTTTGTAAGCGCTTTTTCATAATTTAAGACATCAATTCCACCGATAAGATTGTGCTAGTTACATTGTATAAGATCTCAAGCAGTTAATAAATATGATACGATCTGGTCCCATGTCGTACTTACATTGAAACCGAATGATCCATGTCCGAGGGTGTAATGTTTTCGCAAAATCTATCCAAAGGCCGGATTATTGTCTCCAAAAGCAGGAGAGTAACCACAAAAGGGGAGTAACGGTTATCACATGTGCTAATGTGGAACGAAATGCCACAAGACATCTTGCATTATTGCACAAGCAAAACATTATTGCAGAAACATATCAAACGAGGCTATACCACCAAGCGCCTCCACTCAAAGTTTCTCAAATTTGGCGATACATATCGCATGCTGATAGCAAAATACGAGCGTAGCGTGCAAGATCTATGGCGTTACGTTTCGTAACTTGTGTCTAATTTCGCTTAACCTGGGGATAGGGGCCGTGTGAACCCATGTACTTCAAGATCCTCACGGTGCTCATATGAACAGTCACTATCAAAGCGTGACTGAGATACAGCATTCTTTGGATGACGACTTTACAACGAATATCATATGGATTAAGAATACTGATCAGCGATATGGATCAACGGTTATGGAGTAACGGTTATCACATGTGATTAGGTCCCACTCGAATGGTTTTGCTATCCCAGGCTTAGGTAGCTGAAACTTTAACTGAATTCGAATAGTTATGTCAAGCTCAACGTGGCAATGTTTGAAAGTCCAATATGGCCACAATAATGACGCATCAGTGACATTTCCTTAGAAGCCATGTAATTGCCATGACGGAAGTTTGTTTCGTTACGATCAGATGAGTTATTATTTGAGCTTATCTGTCATCACAGCTCCTGAGCATGCTTATCTAATTTCGCTTAAGCCGGTGCTAGGGACCGTGTGGTCACTTTATAGCTTTCGCATGAACTGCTGCAAAAATAGGCGGCTGGGATACCAAGACTACGTCTTACAATCCTCCGTATTCTAGTCTGAGTGTGAGGCATCCTTTGGAGTCACATGACTGCATTGATTCGCCAGACGTCTTCAATTTTCTCCCACCTCTTACATAGCTCACCAATCCTGTATCCTGCTTAATTATATAATAATAATAATAATAATAATAATAATAAATGTTGGTGTTGTCGTGATATTCTACTTCAAGATCCAAGATGATGTCCCAATATGGCCGGCATGTGCCTCCCTATAATTCGACGTATTATGTATTATAGAGATATGATGGTAACTGAAATTAATGTGTATAGCTGATACTTATAAAGATATACCATATATGAACTTCAAAAACACCGGACAATTTTATGTTCTTTTAGGCAAAACCCAAGTAGAAAAAAAATATTGAAAGCGTGACTTTCTGTGGACAAATTACATTATTAATTTTACCACGATCCTCTGAACATAAGGTCATGAAAATGACCGTAGTAGTAAAAGACTGTTTGGCAAGGGGCGAGAGGGTCATAATCCCCAAACACCCACCCCCGGAGAGATATCATTGTTAACATCAAAGCGCATTCCCAGTACCATACGCTATGGGCAATGCGTCATCGCCTTATAACTGCCGGGTAGATTTAACATTCGTTACACACTGAAAATAAGTTTAAATTGATACATAAACAAATCCAAAGTATTTCATCTCGAAGGGTTTTTTTCACATCCATTTATAGTCTATTTGCATAGTCCTCAGTATCAAAGGCAATGATTAAATTGAAAATAGCGTCCTTATGGGTCATCTGGAATCTGTGCTTTCCAAGCTGTTCAGAGGGCAAAAATATTCATATTTTGCCTAAGGGTGCATCGCATGAAATTAATAACGACAAAACAGCAAAAGCTGGCACATTTAATGTGACAAACTTTGAATCTGTTCAGTGCCTACGATCTGCGTTTATGAGCAAGTCAACCTGCATTGTTCCAAAATTGACTATGTGAGCTGTACTCAAGTGACTTAATTAAATAATGAATACTCCGCGGCTTCAATGCCATAATTTTGTTGATTTCAGGTGGCTCTCTGGTTACACGAATGGGTGTTCTGTGCAGCCTTTTGGTGCATCACAATTACCTCCCTTGTAATCGCACTCTTGTGAGGGAATGGGTAGAATAAGATACTTTGACAAGCAACTTTTATCTTTCAGTGACTCGTACAGTAATCAATTCCGTTGTGACTGAATGACGTCGAATGGAAAACTGTTTGTGTGTGTGGCATTTGTTGACGTCATGACGTTGCATTGTTAGCGCTTCATGAAAAATGGCGGAAAAAAGGGTGGGCACAGTTGGCTTTAGAGCTCTATTTATGCCCCTTTTTGGATTGCGACCTACATTAAAATTAACTTATTCAAAACAAGACGTTCGAAGGAATACATAAAATAAACATGAGAAAATTGAAATTACTTTTGAACATTCTGAAAACAAGTATTGGGTGTTTTACATAGTATTCACATTGCACCAATTTGCCAAAGACACACGCTACTCAAGCTGAAAATTAGAAAAAAGTAGTACGCTATGCCCAAATTTTTATATTAATTTCTGATATAGGATGAACTTCCGGACCTATACAATAAATATTCAGAAAATGACATGACTTTGAACCGAAACCAAGGAACCACCTTAAGAAAATAGCATGGCCATTCTCGTGGGAATACGCGGTTCACACTTTCATCAATTACAGTGCATTATTTTCGCTGTAAGTTCAAATTCATAAATAAAACTGTGCATAATGAAATATACAGTTGTCTCAACATCCACCAACATTTTTAACAGTCCACAACTGATATATATGCATATCAGTTTTCTGAACTGTACAGATCGTAATACTCCCAGTAAGAAATAGTGATAGTATTATCGTACCAATGTCTTTAGGCCAAGTTTATATGGGATTATGTTGTATGTAGGCATATTTACTTTTCTGCAGCGGTAAGTCTCCGTCGACCTTGTCGTCCTGCTTACTATTCCAAACAGCCAGCGAACAAACGGCCAGCGAGTACTTGATATCAGTGTATGACATGGAAGCAGGGTAAGTTACAAGCTTCATCGAGATGCCGCCATATTTTCCAAGTGTTAAAGAAGATGGAAAACCAGGTGTGAAAGAAGTTGAAAAACTACTGAATTTTAGATACGTTATTCGGGATTCTTTATTGCATACGCTCATCACAAATTATAAATTCATAATCAGTCACATTTCTCTTGCGATTACATGTATATGAAGTCTATACAAAAAATACAGTCTAGGTGTGACATAATCAAATTTTCGCGGGGAGCTATGCAACACGAGTGGTTGTTGTTGTTCTTGTATTTGCTGTAATTTATCGGATAATTTTTACGAATTTTTCTGCGAGATTTTCTGCTATGTTTTATAATCCCTTGTATTGCTTATGAATAAGTTAATGTGATTATCTTCGAGAAGAATCCGCAGATGATTTTGTTCCTGTATTCCTAGCTATCTTATTTCGTGTGAGTCGAGAGTAGTGGGGTAAACTGATTTAAAGCCTTTGGCGCCTCACTGCGCATGCATAGAAATTGTGCAGTGGGTGTGCGCGGTAGTCTTGTGCGCAGGTATGACGATTTTGTGGCGGTCATGTGGCGGTGTGCGCAGGAGTGTTCTGCGCAAGTGTGACGTCATGTATGACGTCACTTCCGGTCTGCGTGAATCGGGCATGTGTATTCCTCCGCGATGATGCGGTCTGGTGGTGATGCGGTCTGCCTCCGCGGACAGAAAGTAGTCCCAAATTCTCCGGCATTCTCCGGCAATCTTCAGGGGCGAGGGGTCCCTAGTGTACCGATTGGATCGAGTGAGGTGTCAAAGTGAGGCATTCGTGAAGGGGCATCCGACGGGATGGGTGTAACGTGGAACTGACGTCATTCTGCGCATGCGCAGTAGACAAAGTGTATGGAAATAGACGTTTTGGGGTCTAGGTGGGCCCCTATTGGTCCGATGGAGTCGTATGAGGTATCAATGTGAAGCATTCGTGAAGGAGCATCCAAGGGATGGGTTTGACGTGGAACTAACGTCATTCTGCGCATGCGCAAGCAGGAATTGTGGGAAAAGGGTATGAAAATATACATTTTGGGGTCTATTTGAGCCCCTAATGGTCTGATGGTGTCGTCTGAGGTCTTATTTTGAAGCTCTCGTGGAGGAGCATCAGACTGTGCTAACGGTACGTCCGTGTTCAAGAGTCTACGCATGCGTAGTCTGGCCGTTGTATAGAAAGCAGGCATTTTGGGGATGCGTGGCAGTGTGTTTGACCAACCACTATGGGTCGGTGTTTGCGGTTTTGTGGTGTGGGTTGTTCGCACAGACCTCACTTCCGGTTTCACAAAAACTACCTCCGAACCCAGAAGAGTTCCAATTTTCCCTTAGACGTGGGATCCGGATTTTCAACAACCGTGTTTTTCCCGGCCCGGCCCGGCCCGCCCCGCCCCGGCCGCAGCGCGCGCGGGTTATCCGGCCGCACGCCTGCGCGGCATCACCGGAAGTGCGCGGGTGAATTTCGGATTATCCTAGGCCACTGATTGGCTACTTTCTCCACTGTGTTCGAAGCCAGTTTCGCCGAATCCCCACATGTCTGTTGTAGCCTTCATGCATTATGCTCATATAGAAAACACACAAGACAGGGTTTTTTGGGTGAGATCTCATTTTTTATTTTATTCAACAACAACAACAACGTGAGAACAACCACGTGAAAACTGAAGCCCAGAACAGGGGACTTGTACATTGAAATCGATAGAACTTAAGCCCAGAACAGGGGGCTTGAACGTTGAAATCGATGGAACTTAAGCCCAGAACAGGGGGCTTGTACATTGAAAGAACTTAAGCCCAGAAGAGGGCTTGTACATTGAAATGATGGGCGGCCCAGTCATATACGAGTACATCGCGGTCCTCGGCCTTGGGATACTCGTCAAACATCTGTACGATGGTAGATAAGGTTCTTCCCCGGCATCGATGGTACAGGTAAAACAAGCAATATTGTCCGCACACGCTACTGCTTAGGCTTTGCAACGTTTGACTGTTCCAACACCACGTCTCTGTGCCTTGATCCATGAAGTCTGTTAAATCGGGATGGAGGGGTGGCAGGCCGTACGGGTCAAAGTATTCGCCCTGCTGTTCTGTCAAGTACACGCCCACCCAATGTTCACCAGGCCGATCCATCGGGTCCGTGTTGAGAACGTATGCAGCAGGATACATACGGTCTAATGGGAACACATCTCGGGCAAACACCCCTTGAAAGACCATACGTGTCTCTGGGTCATTCTCCAGCACGGTGGTTATCTGGTCTGTATCCATGTTAGGTGGAGAAGTCACACAGGATAATGCGCGCCTTGTCCACTTGAATGATGTTGTCAAACTCGGCGTAGCAGATCACATTGACGATGCTCTGGAGGGCTCGTGCAAAGTGGATTTCCAACCGTAAATTGCCTTGCATGGCGAGGGCCAGCTGATGGTCGTTCTCTAAGGTGGGGGTCAGATCGAAACAGAACAACGTGTATCCGTTCCCGTAGTCCTCCCGACTGATCAGATTCCCGTCGTCCTGGTTGATTTGACCGGTGGCTGTAAACAGGCTCTGATAGGCTCGAATGAAATTCGCGCGCCCAAAGTTCGGTGTTAAGGCCGTGGCTGGGGCCTGTTGTCCATCCACATGCAGGGCCACAAAATTGATGCCGAAATGTTTAAAGTCAAACGTGTTCTGTGGGTAGGCTCCGCTGAAACTAGTATTTTCCACACAGGCCAGGATCAATCGCTTGGGTAGTTCCCCCAGGAACAGGTTTTCTTTGTTGGCGCTCATATTTCCAGCAGACACAGAGAACACTTTGGTTTGCACACGTCGGATAGGGTACTGGGCTGGTTTTGTTTCCAAGGCTTTGAGGTATCCCAATTGAACGGCTGGATTCGGTTTCACTTTTCGGACATACAGGACTGCGTCTTTGATGACAATCTTATAGTCAGCTGCATTACAACACATTTAAGAGAAGTGGGAAGAGGTGCTGACATACTGACTGCGTCACATGACTTCACAGAATAGTCTTCTGGTTAACCTATTCTAAAGCACATACCCATTCGTGATATGTGTTGTATCTCAGGTACACTTTTATTGTACCTGTTCATGTGGCAACTTGGATGATATGACCACACGGCCCGTAGCACCGGCATAAGCGGTATTAGATACAAATCTAGAGAGCTATGATGGAAATGCTCTGACAACGCGTATACTGGTAATTGGTGAGCTGTTTCGCTGTAACAACTCGTACATTGGAGATTGGTGAGCTGTATTGTCGTCAGATGTAAATGACGGCATTTAACTCAAAAGACTAGTCTGTAAGGCCCGATGTCGATCCAGCATCAGCTTCCCACAAATGCCAACATATATCAAAGACCAAAAGGTCTGAACAGGGGGCGGGCCTCGGGGACGAAACGTCCACCAGCAGAATCTCGCCATATACAGGGAAAAATTACAACACATATAAGGGAAGTGGGAAGAGGTGCCGGCATGTTCCTCTACGTTAGTGGCCATCAAGGCGTAGGTCGGAGGCGCCCGTATGAGTCGGATTTTGTTGGGGATCTTGTTGAAGAGGTACAGGTCTTGCATGAAAATGTCTGCGTGCAGTCGACCCATGAGATCCACCGAGACGCCGTTCGCGGTGAAAGCCTTCCGTTTGTTATATGCCGCATTGTCGTTCTCTAAGCCCATGAGCTCGGCTGTGTCCTGCGTGGTCTCGGTGGTGCAGGTCTTTTATTCCCTACGGTGCGTTGTGCTTTGGCGACCAAGACGCCTCCTGCTTCTTTGGTCCGCCGTTTCAAGGCTTCTTTGGGTGCCGTACCCCCCAAAACATCACCGGCGACTTGCAGTCCACTGCGTACCGCTTGCTTGCCGATTGCTTTCACTCCACGCGTCACCAAAGGCAGGAACGTTTTGACGATGCTCCCGAGTATGTTCCCCAGCCCATGTCCTCGTTGCATGCGCGCACCTGCAAATACCGGAAGGCCACCTCCGGCCTGTTGGGCATAATAGTCCATATAGCTGCGTGCATCGTACTCGTAAGTCACCATCATTATACAAAGTGGGGAGCACGTGCTTGTCGAAAATGAAGTGTCAGCATCACTTTCCCGCGTTCGAATGCCACCAGTCGTCCCGTGTCATCTCTTATATCCACCGTGATAGTGTGTTGATGCCGGTTTGTCTTACGGGTAGGTAGAGCATGTGGGTGAAACTGTGGGTGACTTGATCTCCATATGTCTTTTTAATGGGGACCACCCGTAACAGAGGTGTGTTGATATCGCCCACGATGTGGTTGTCGACCACATCCGAGTAGACGTAGAGTCCGTACATACCCGACTTTGTTCCTCGGATGGACCCGTGTAGGTCGAGTGAGTGAGACCCAGCATTTGCTGTAGGATAGGACTCAGTACAACACTCACGTTGGCGGTGAGGATGATCTGTGCCTTGTCGTTGTGTGCGTTGTAATCGAAGTCCACGTGATTCTTGAAGGGAAAGGTTTTGATGGGTTTTGAAACATTCGTGACATCCCGTAGAGCCTTATAATGCAACAATCTTGTCAGCCCCTGCATGAACTCCTTGGGAGTATCGTATTGGCCTTCGGGGAGGGTGAGTCGGGTGTCTTTGCCTTCGTAGGTCACTTCGTACCACACTTCATTGGCTCGCACGTTGTACCACGAGTAAGGGTATTGGATATCCATGAGGCCACATTCCCATCGTCCAGGTAAATGCAACGGTTGTGGTAACTGGGTCACGTTTGGCCAAGGTGTTGCAAGGAAACACATCCAGCGAACTGTTACTGGGTAGGGTGAGTTAAAACATGGCGACTGAGCTGTCCTGCTGCTGTTGTTGGTTTTAATATGTATTCCAGGCCTTGGGCGGTTGTGTCCGGCGTCGTGTTCGCCGCGGTGGCTTGCTGCGTGTCACGGCTCTGGATATGTGGGGTGTCTTGATCAAGGGTGGCTTTTTAAAGGCGTGAAAAGAAGGTGTCCGTCGTGGTGGTGTTCTGTGGGGTGACTCCGGTTCCCACTCGGCTTCCCAAGAAGGTAGTGCGCCACTCGACGATTGCTGGGTCCGCTGCATCCAGGCCCAGCGCTGGGGATTCCCTACCAATTCCTGTGGTACATGCATGTCTTTCAAGACTTGAGCGAAGACCTCCCATCCTCGAGGATCCGTGTGCGACCCTTGTTGACGCATCAGGTCATTCACTGAATCCGTCATGTGGGTACCGGGAACCACCTGATTCTGTACCAGTAGTTCGCCTTTATCATTCCAAGTCATGTTAGGATTCTGTTTCATCCGTTGTAATACCAGGCCAGCTTGGTTCTTGAACGATGCAGGTACACTCTTCAGGACTTCGTCTTCCACCCCGGTCTTTGTAAGATCTGTTGCATCTCTTCATCGAGGTTGTTTATGGTCTTCACCGTAGGTGGGAATGGGTAGAGCGATTGGAGGTTTTGAAGGACCATTTTTTTTCGTGTGGTTCATTGTCGACCGAAGAGTCCACCTAATGCTGGACCCAACACGGAAGCGGCAACGGTGCTAAGATGGCCCCGAGAAAGCCACCTTTCTGTAACACCGTTTTCTTTTGTGCTTGAGAGACTCGCTTCTGGACTAGGGTTCGGAGACCTGTCTTATGCTTGGTCAACTTGGCCTTCTGTGCCTTTTAAAAGATTGTACTCGATCTCGCACAGACAGCGTACAAGGTCAGGGACCGCACCGCGTACAATGGTTCGGATCAACTCGGGTGGGGCCGTCTTCAATACACGGAACGTCGGGGCGTAATTCCGTACTCGCGCAGACATCATGTACAACTAATGCTAGAACCCACAACTCTACTCTTTTTATCCTTTTGCGGGTTACCTCCTCAATATCGAACAGAGACAAAGTCAACCATGATGTGGTAATAATTCTTTTTATTATCGCCATCACCAAACACTCACACTCCAGCTGGGGGAGCCACTGTGGATGTATTTACATTATTTTTGCATGTACACGTGGTGGGTCTCTGCGGGAAAGATGCCGGTCCGTAGTCGAAGGTGGTCAGGGGTGGCTTGCTTGAGGTCGAAGCGCATATGCCCGTGCTGAGGGGTTGTCGCATCTTTAAAGGCTTCCAACGCAAACGGTGTGCGGCCGGGATACATCTGTCTCGCCAGGTGCAGCACTTGAGTGGTATCTCTCGGGTTTTTGAAGACTACCAGGTAGTGGGCATTTAAGCTGATGTTCCGATGTTCTTTGTTTTTACTGAACAGATTCTGCACAATGTAGATGATGCTGAGCCATCGATGATGGCTGCCTTTGATAAAGATTTGGGTGATTCGCGCATCCGTTTCTGCCATGAAATCATCCAGAACCACCAAGGTGTCCGGTTCCAAATCGGCCAGGTTAGGTAGGCCGTCCACGAACGTGATGTGGGGCATTGCTGCATACGCTGCCTGCCATTCTCCATAACACCACTCGACTCGGTCAATGGGTGGGGTGATCATGCTGTCGGCTTGTTGAAGGAACTTCCTGACGAAGTGCGTTTTGCCGGAGCCCGTCGGTCCTGCGATGACGCAACTGAAGGGATGCTGCCACCGAGGGTCCATGGCTCGAGGTGTATCCGCTGTCGTGGTAACCCACTCTTGTAAATTTGGTACGAGTGAACTGGAGTGGTGGTGGATACCAGCTCGTTCGTCGTTGTCTGTTCACTGTGAGGGATGAAATCCGGTGGGTTTTCAGACGTAGTGAGTGTACTTGGTGTAGGTGTGGACTGTATACTTGGTGTGGAGCTCGATGTGGTTGCACACGGGGTGTGGTGGTGGTGATGACTGGGTTCGATACGGGGTTGACTGGTGCTATCTGTAGACTGGTTTGACTGGTGGCTGAAGTTCTAAGTTGGTTGAGAAGAGTGCTGACATAGGCTACGTCGTAAAACACATCGCCGTACAACACACTCAACAGGGTAAGCAATATCACCACAAAGCCCACTTGGGCTTTGCGCGTTTTGAGAGACGCTGTGTTCAGAGGCAGTTGCTGTTTGTTCATAGCACCGTGGTCGAAGGTGGAATGAAGAATGACGGTAGTGGTGTCTGGCTTTATAGTCGTTTCACCTGGTTGGCCGCGACCCAGGAATTGAAGGAACTGGGCCAGCCTTGCCATTTGACGAAATGGAACAGTTTACCACGTTGACGTTCCGTTTTCAAAATCTGCTCCACCGTGTAGTAGTCTTGCTTTTTTTACGACAGGCTGTAATTCCGTCTCGTAAAACGTCCCTAGCAACGATTCCCCTTGAAGATCTTCCAGTTCATAGACTCGCTGCTGTCGCGATAGGCGCAGTTTAATCAGGAAGTGCTCATCGCTCCAGTTGGGCAAGTAACTTTTCTCAAATTGACCTTTGACTTTACTGATCCGTACAGGGTCTCCGACCTTGAACACCTCCTTCGGCGTTCGCTGCGATTGCCTGGGGTACAAGACAAGCCAGACTTGGGCTTCATTGCGTTGGGTCACGGTAATGAGGGCTCTCTCTATACTCCGGTGATAGGCTCGATTGTAACCACTCACAAGTTTCGGGAGAACATCGCTGTACCGCCTTGTATTCTTATAGGTGAAATATTTATACATGCGGCTTTTGAATGTCCTGTTGAACCTTTCCACTACGGAAGCCTTGGCCTCGTTGTACGTATGGAAGAAAAACACCTTCTGGGCTTTCAGAAACTGTTGGAACGTACGGTTGAGGAATTCCGTGCCGTCGTAGGTTTGCAAATACAAGGGTTTGCGCCCGGTCTTGAAGATGTCCTTGAACGCCGCTATGAGATTCGCCGCCGTTTTCGTCCGGATGGGTACCACCCACGCATACTTCGACAGGATATCGATGCACGTCAAGATATACCGATTCCCATCGTTGTGTTTGGCGTAGGCGCTCATATCGACCAAATCCGCTTGCCATTGGGCATCTAGTCCTCCCACGATGACCCGGTTCCGTAGAAAATGCCGACGGGCAGCTCGATGTAAGGTATAGGTGTCTTGTTTTCTTAACCAATCTCGGACTTGGGCACGTTGTATCCCCTGGGGCTTGGCCGCTCGATAGAGAGCCGTCAATGCACTATATGCCGCCGGGCTGTCGGAACTGTAGTATAAGTTCCAGCACCTTCTCCCAGCTCTTCATGGTGACAAATGATGATGGACTCTGGCTCTGTCGTTTATTTTTAACGGGTATATCTTGGGCCGGAATTTCTTTCTGATTTTCTTCGTTGGCTTCTGCCAGCACATTGTCAATGCCCAGTCCAACTCGTCTGATGACCGCTTGATAAGCACTTGATCCACATCTGCCACGGCATCTTCCAATGCAGCCCATAGAACAGGCTGAAGGGTAAAATGGACTGTACCCCCATCTAGCCGAGCCAATTGAGCAAAGAATGGGCCGCGTCGGATGTACACATCGCGACACAAGTGAATGACGTCGCCGTCCAGTTCGTCAGACAACACCCGTTTGAATTTGGTCCAGCCCTCCCGAGACAGACGAATGTGAGCCGGACACGGTTGTGTAGGGTCCGCATCGCAGATGTCTCCCACCTCCTCCATGATATCGATCTTATCCGCATATACGTGCAGGAAGACCTCGGGGGTCAAACCGAGATACGCCCGTATTATATGCTCCGTCATGGTCAGTACGTGAATGGTACCAGATTTGACTGTCTCTCGTATTTATAGTGAAAAACAGTTCATGACGTGAGATCAAAGGATCGGGTGGTCATGTCACTGGGCTGACTGAGTCTAGCCGGGTAATCAATGGCATCGTCATTTGCCTCCGCTTTATTGCTAGAAATTTGTTCATTGGGTTCTGCCGCCGCTTCACTCAGGGCACGATCCCACTCCAACTGAACAGCTGACCGCTCGTCCGGTGTAAACAGCTGGTCCACGATAGGCCCCACTTTCTCGAAGGCTGTCCACAGATCGGGGTCTAGGGTGAAGCCTCGCGTAGGGTCTTGGTAACGGCCCAGGGGTGGGAAGAAGGGTCTACGGTGTACGTAGATGGCATTGTTTATGTGGATGAGGTTTCCGTCGAGCTCACCGCTCAACACCCATTTAAATTTGGCCCAGCCTTCACAGTGTAGCGTAACCGTATTCGATACGGTCTCAGCGCGCGACCAGCAAACATCTCCACGGTCTTCCACGAGGGTGGCTTTATCTTCATAGACGTGTAACGCCACCCGGTGATTAAGGGGAAGGATGGCGCGTAGGACTGGTGACATGGTTGACCCAATGACAAATGGTGAATGACACACACTCTGGCTGTCTTTCGTATTTATGGTCAGGTCCCTCGGTGACATGATTGACCCAATGACGATCGGCGAATGACGCACACGCTGACTGACCCTCGTATTTATGGTCGGGTTCCACTGTCAATGCCACAGCGCCAGAATCAATAGGGCAAAGACCATTTTACTAGGCCAACGAGCCGTCGCTGGTTCCGGCGAGAGCGCTCGTGATCCATAATCCGGGCATCAAGGATGGCTGTCATAGTCCAGTAGTGGTGAGTAATAGCATACCTCTCCATCGTGTGCACTCTGTCGAGGGCCGCTTCTGTGAACTCTTTCAGGATCTAGCGTCGCCCCTCGTTGTCGTCGCCATCTGCAAACATGGACCGAACCACTGCTCGGTAACCCGTGAGTGAATTATCCACGATCACATGCTGTAAAATGCGAGTCGCATAGGGATGGGTGTCCGTCATGGCTCTGTAACCGTAGGAATGGGGGTGTTGGATCCAGAGGGACGTGTTTTATAGACCATGTCACACATGCGCGCCTAGACGTAGCTCTACGGGTGTAGTCCGTGATACGTACTATTCTGATTGGTTAGTGCAAAAAGAGAGCAACAACAACAAAGATTACAGCGCTGGAGGCGCTCCTGGATCCCCTGGAAAATCTTCTCCACGTCTCATGGTATAGCTCCGGTGAGGCTGGCTCAGGCTGGCTCAGCTCAGGCAAGTAGCTCGTCTCGTCAGATAGGCTCAGTCTGGTCAGGCAGGCTCAGGCTGGTCAGGTCAAGCAGGTCAATGAATGCAGCAATGGCCTAAAAATTCCCACTTTATACACCTACATAGAACTACCCGGATGTAGGCGCGGACGTAGGCGAAATTCTAGTACCCGTCCATTGGTTCTTTTATCGATCGCTCATTGGCTCTTTTTCTTGACCGCTGATTGGTCCAAATGGAACTGCCCATCCTTCCCAGGTTAATTTACAATCCTCTTTCGTGTTCAAGCTCTGTATATCGATGCCGCAACATTGTTGCCGAACATTGCCGAAAGGGAGACCTTTGACCTTTTGACCTGGATGTGATCTTTGACCTTTTGACCCGAAATTCACCCGCGCACTTCCGGTGGTGCCGCGCAGGCGTGCGGCCGGATAACCCGCGCGCGCGCAATGCGGTTCAGTCGTACACGAGTACATCTCGGTCCTCGAGTTGGAGGTAAATGAACTGAGTGTGCTAAAAATAGATCATCAGCAAGCGTGCTATAAAAGGGAAGCGGCCTGGCCGTTTCATCCGACGGGTAGGAAACATGATAGGAATGCATGTACTGACCTGTCTGTGGGGTTTTCCCCCCAGAATTTAGCTGACGTCCGTGTCTTCATCCGGGCACTTCACGTCCGCGCCTGCATCCGGGTATGTATGAGGTTCTTGAGGAGGCGGCTACATGTAGTGAGCTGTATGTGGGTTTTTTTTCGCTGACGTCCGTGTCTTTCATCCGGGCACTTGACGTCCGCGCCTACAGCCGGGTACTTCTATGTAGGTGTATAAAAGTGGGAATTTTTAGGACATTGCTGCATTCATTGACCTGCTTCCCCTCACCAGCCTGAGCCTGCCTCACCAGCCTCAGCCTATCTGACGAGAGGAGCTACGACACTCTGTCAACCACCAAGATGTTCACTTGCACAACTTGCCAGAAGCAGTTTACTCGCCCAGAAGATTGTCCTCCATCCACAACGGCGCACGGTATACTTGTATAACCTGCGGCCTGGCCGATGCCAGGAAGATGCAGTGGATGTTCCTAGCGATCTGTTACAGGACGCCCATCCAGTGAGTGATATCTATCGGCGCCAATGGCCCATGATACGGCACGTTTTCCACCGTGATCGCCCTATTCCAGATATCTACAATTTCCCACTGACCGACCTCACCCTTCTACGCAGCTACGTGGAAGCCATCTTCAATGACCAAGCTACGGTCTTCAAATTGAATGTCGCTTTCGGGTACATCTTACGTCACAAAGAGACGGACCAGTTACGGTATTATTATGTCAATAATTACAGCCATGTGTTTGACCAGCCGTTCACCATCATTAACCGGGCGTCGCTAGAGACGATGCTGGAGAAACTGGACACCGTGGATCCCTTGAGATGGGCACATCGCCAACGCCAACACACAATGGGTCGTAGAAAGGGTCACCAATGTTACGTTCTTCGTTACCAAGCTGATCGACCACCCCCATTGGCTGAATGCGTCACCCTTGCACTGATCAATAGCATAACATGCCGTATATACTCTCTATGTCTACTTGCTGATCGTTGACTTGAGCTCAGTAAACATTAAATGTGACGGTGAGTTAAATAATAAAACATGGTGTTTGATATTCAATTTGTTTTGCTGTGAACATACTAAACATACCCAGGGCGGCTCCCCCAGTCTGGGTATGATGTAACATTGGGGATAATAAACTGTATAAACATTGCTGAACTTGTTGTTATTCACGACAACCGCTTACCGCTATACTTGGATGAAATGTATACCCCGATGTGATATAGTGCCGTTGCACACTTCCGAAACTTCCCTTTAACCCGCTCGCGCGCGCGCTCACCCGGATAACCCGCGCGCGCTGCGGCCGGGCCGGGCCGGGAAAAACCCGGATGTTGAAAATCCGGACCCTACGTCTAAGGGAAAATTGGAACTCTTCTGGGTTCGGAGGTAGTTTTTTGTGAAACCGGAAGTGACGTCTGTGCGAACAACCCACACCACCAAACCACAAACACCGACTCATAGTGGTTGGTTAAACACACTGTCACACATCCCCAAAATGCCTGCTTTCTATACTACGGTCAGACTACGCATGCGCAGACTCTTGAACACGGACGAACCATTAGCATAGTCGGATGCTTCTCCACGAGAGCTTCAAAATAAGACCTCAGACGACACCATCGGACCACTAGTGGCTCACCTAGACCCCAAAATGTCTATTTCCATACCCTTTTCCCACAATTCCTGCTTGCGCATGCGGAGAATGACGTCAGTTCGACGTCACCCCCATCCCGTCGGATGCTCCTTCACGAATGCTTCACATTGATACCTCATACGACTCCATCGGACCAATAGGGGCCACCTAGACTCCAAAACGCCTTTTTCCATACTCTTTGTCTACTGCGCATGCGCAGTATGACGTCAGTTCCACGTAACACCCATTCCCTCGGATGCTCCTTCACGGATGCTTCACATTGGTACCTCATACGACTCCATCGGAACAATAGTGGCCCACCTAGACCCGAAACGCATGATGCATGTGTGTTGATGCATGTGTGTGCAGTGACCCGTGACTTCAGCTGATCAGTTTCTGGTTCGTATAATTTCACTTTGCCATATCTTTTAACCCAGGATAATATTTTGAACAGCTGGCATATTTTCTTGAAATATTTGCCAAATTATACATGATTCTAAGCATAATGACACTTTCTTTGAATGCTGGGAAATATAGCTCATATGTATACAATTATTTTATTTATGACCAGCTTAAACCATTCTCCTGTGTTTAGAGATAAGGCAAAGTAAATTTATACGAACCAGTGGCTGATCATCAGCTGAAATATCGGGTCACTGCACAGACAGGTGTTCATACTTTACTTTACATGCAAGTTTATGGATCAGCGGAAACACATTCTCCAATTGTCAGAGTTTGTAGCCTGTCAACAGTCGGTGTAAACCCTCCGAGTAGACTGCGCATGAATACGCGCTCACATGCGTATTCGGTCTGTAACCATTTTGATCGACGCTGGGAGCATGTATCTGCATACGCGAGAGATGGGAAATGCTTCCAGTATATCTTGTAAAAGAATTAAGTTTTATGCTAAATTATTACACAAGAACTCATGAGAAAACACAACTTGTTTAGCTGTGACATGCTGAATCCATTCCGCTGCATTTTTAAGCGGACTATGCCGATTGGCCGAGAGCCATAAGCGCAGAAGTTGCTCGCCACGCATTTTACTCACAGTGCAAGCAGTGGGTATATCTGACTGTATGAGGAATGCAATCTGATGGCATGAGAACGCGGAAAACATCAGTACTATCAGTACTAGTAGTATATAAAACCATTTTTAAGCCACATTTTGCCTGGGGAGATAACTCTTGCATCCGCTAGGTGGCGTGGCGGTTTGTGGAGGTCACGGGGCGGTCAAGTGGACTATAGTTCCGACAGTTGGTGCTACCAGGGTGACGTCACTTCCCATCTCTATGTGGCATGTATTCCTCCGCGGTCTGACGGTAATGCGGTCTGCCTCCGCGGACAGAAAGTAGTCCCAAATACGTGGTCTACAATGGGTTGTTTGGTCTTGTTTTTCACGTCTCACCACGTAAATCATGATGGGAAGTGTCCCGAGGTTAAGCGGTGAAATTTTTTGAAAAGTTCACGGAGGTTTGTATAGGCCTCCGTTTAGCTGAGTCTACAGCATGTTCATTGCGGTATGGGTTGTTTGGTCTTGTTTTTCACGGCTCGCCACGTAAAACACGATGGAAAGGGTCTCGAAGTTAAGCGGTGAAATTTGTCGAAAGTCCAGGTGCCGGGTTGGTCTGTATATAGGCCCATAGGCCTACTGGCTCAGTGGATAGGTCCATACTGGGTGGACGCTTTGGGGTCTAGGTGAGCCCCTAATCGTCCCATGGTATCGTATGAGGTCTTATTTTGAAGCTCTCATGGAGGAACACCCAACTGGACTAATGTATCGTCCGTTTTCAATACTCTGCGCATGCGCAGTCTGGTCGTATTATAGACAGCAGGCATTTTGTGGATGCGTGGGGGTGTGTTTTGGTAGAGATGGACCACTATTGGCCCAAATGGGTCGTGGGAGGTGTCAAAGTGAAGCTTTTGTGGGGTAGAGTCAGAATGGTATGTTTTTTTATTGCAAGTCGCGTCAATCTGCGCATTCGCAGCTGGGTGTAGTAAGTAAAGTGGCCATTTTGGGGGATGCGTGGGGGGGGGGTGTTTGGAGTAGATAGGGACCATCCTTGGGCCGAATGCGTCCTGTGGGGTGTCATTTTGTAGCTTTCGTGGTATATACCACGATTTGAGGGATGTCCACAGCATCTGTGACGTCATCAGTAGGAGTAGTAGCGAAAGTGGACATTTTGGGGAAGTGAAGGAAGGTATTTGGGTAGAAATGGACCAACTTGGTCCGAATGCGTCGTGTGGGGTGTCATCTTGTAGCTCTCGGAGTGTAGACCCCGATTTGAGGGATGTCCATGTCATCTGTGACGTCATCGGCGACGTCATCAGTACGAGTCGTAACGAAAGTTGTCATTTTCGGTGGTGCGCGGGGGTGTGTTTGGGTTAGAATGGACCATCCTTGGTCCGAATGCGTCGTATGGGGTGTCATTTTGTAGCTCTCGGGGTGTAGACTCCGATTTTAGGGATGTTCATTGTATCTGTGACGTCATCGGTGACGTCATCAGTACGAGTAATAGCGAAGGTGGGCATTTTGGGGAAGTGAAGGAAGGTATTTGGTGTAGAGATGGACTACTATTGGTCCGAATGCGTCGTGTGGGGTGTCATCTTGTAGTTCTTGTGGTGCAGACCCCTATTTGAGGTATGTTCACGTCATCTGTGACGTCATCGGTAACGTCACCAGTAGGAGTAGTAGCCAAAGTGGGCATTTTGGGGGCGTGAAGGAAGGTGTTTTGGGGTATAAATGGATCATCCTTGGTCCGAATGCGTTGTGTGAAGTGGCATCTTGTAGCAACGCCCGCCAACGCCAAGTTCAACGCTTGAACGCCCTGGTGAATTAGCCCAAAAGCTCTGATTTTCATGGAATTGTCACTAATTCATTGGAAATGCAGTGACACCCGTCAACGTCCGTTGTTACGCCTTAACGCCCTAGCATAACGCCTTGACGCCATGATATAGACAGTTGAGAGAAAAACAACAACAACAACAACAACAACAACAACACGGATGACAGATGAGAGAACAACAACAACAACAAGTTTTCATATAGTTTATTCTCCCCAATGTTACATCATACTCACGCTGGGGGAGCCACGTTGGGTATGTTTACAATTCGAGAAGACTCTTGTCCAATCAGAGGCTGCCATTTGGCGCTGTATCGGTCATATTCGTTCTGGCCCATTAGATGTATTCTCGGCTGCTCTTGTCTATCGTCATTTCAGAAAGTCCCATCTTCGGCCAAGTTCGCTCTCATCCGTTTGTTCTAATCGTCGACGGGCAAGCCTGGATATTGTTTGGGCAGCATGTCCTGAAACAGTTGTTTGCGCATTCTGATCGCATTTTCCAAGGCCTCGGTGGGTGGTAGCCCCATATCCTCTTCCAAGTGACGCTTGGTCTTCATCATGGACCTGTGCGTGGGGTCGCCTTTCATTTCAAGCGGCAGCAGACTATACTGTTCATAGATCGCCATGGCTGTGGGGTATAGGGTATACCAGGGTGCGGGTGCACCACAGGTACGCTACATGCATGCGATGACTTCACTTCCGAGCCCTGAGTTCCACAAGCTTTGAGCTCCAAGAGCTCCGATCCAAGAGCTCTGCCACACGGGAGTTACTACCACCGGGCGTTGACGCCCGTCAGCTCCCGGTGGTGGTGGTGGTGATGGTGATGGTGATGGTGTGTGGTGTGTGGTGGTGTGTGGCGGTGGTGGTGGTAGTGTGTGGTGGTGGTGGTGCTGATGGTGGTAGTGATGGTGGTGGTGTCTGTAAATATAGGAATGAACATGTGTCCCTCATCAGTCAATATGTATTGGTCGACTGATGAACATGTCGTGCACGTGTACGTTCTGTCAGAGAACCTTCTCTCGTCGCGATAGTATGATCAGGCACATTCAACGCAAACACAAACAAGGACACCCCCGAGTCCCGTCATAGGTCCAAGAAGAGCAGTAGAGCATCCCTATACGATGAGGGTGGGCGGCCCTACGGCATGTGGAAAGACGTCCTGGGTGATGAAGTTCTTAGAAGAAGGTGTGGCAACTCCAGCTCCGACAAGTGTTGTTTGATGTTATAGCCAATGGCAGCCCGCCTACGAAACTACAAGGCTACAGAATGTGAGCTTCGTCCCAGGGATTCCTCACGACATAAACGAACCGTATTACTTTGACCCCGAGCAGACCAACGTGGGAGTGCTAGATGATCTGATGAGTGCGGCCAAGGACATTTCACACGTCGACGACTTGTTTACTAAAAGATCCCATTACCGGAATCTGTCCGTCATCTATTTGACACAGAATCTCTTCCCTCAAGTGAAGGCGTCCAGAGATATTGCCTTGAACTGCCAATACTTTGTGTTGTTCTCCAATCCCATTGACAGAGCACAAATCCGTGTGTTTGGTATTCGAATTTATCCTAAGAACATCGACCATTTCATGCAGGCGTTTCAAGGGACGACAATTCGTTCGTACGGCTACCTGTTCGTAGATTTATAGCCCATAACCCCGAAGATCACCGCCTGACGACCCACCTGTTACCCGGCGAGGGATCACCGCAACGTCATATACCCCTACACCATCCGCCGAGTCCACACCTGGTAGCACCCGTCCAACAGCATCAACCCACCCCATACAGCGGGTCCGCTTCATACCATCAGTCCCTGAATATCACCCAACCATGAAGGACCAACCCGAACCCGTACAAGGGAATGAACATAATGTGAACTCGAGGCTATGGAAGGATTTGTTCAAAGAAAGTATGGACGCCGAGATGGGCGAGACGTTGAGAATCACAGAAAACAAGTTTCAACACAAAGGGTATTCGAAAAAGGAAGCCCCAATTTTAGCCCATAACAGATTGGCACCCAGACTACGACGGGCTTTACGTCAGAAGTATGTCGACCTCGTGACACATGAAATTGTATATAAGGATGCGGTTCATATGGAAATCGAAAAAACAGCGTCGATGTTGAAAACCTCGGGCATGAACTAAAAGCGGCGTGTGTCAGAGCAATAGCACAAAAGAAACATTTGTTCGAACGCATCACTAAACGACGTTAAAGTGTTAAGAAAGTGTGCTAAGGCGTTGAGATATGTGTTAAGGCGTTGTGACGAGCGTTAAGGCGTACAGATAGTGCGATAAGGCGTAACAGTGGGCGTTGGCGGGCGTTACTGTCTACGAGAGCAAGTGTATTTTCAAAACACGCACAGTCGACGTTCAACCGTCAACATGGCTTATACTTGTTCTGAGTGTGAACGCACGTTCAACAGACATTACGATATGATGCGACACCAGAAAAATATACATGGGATTGAAGACTCCGAGGAGTCCGTTGAGGCGGATGCTGATAGAGAGACTGCTGAGAGTCCATCGATTGATACCGAAACCGAGATTGTTGAGTCTATCTACTGATACGGATAGCTTGACCTCAGACAGTCAGCCTACATCCCAGGAAAGTGAGGCAAAACCTACCTTCTAGGATCGTATTATGACAGCTGCTATCAATACTCACGCTGCAGCAATCGAAGACGCCGGACAAGATAACTTACAACAGGCGTACACCCAAATGTGCCCCTGCATCAGGAAAACAGCCAAGGCGATCTATGAACAGTATAGTCTGCTGCCGCTTGAAATGAAAGGCGACCCCACGCAAAGGTCCATCATGAAGACCAAGCGTAACTTGGAAGAGGATATGAGGCTACACCCCACCGAGACCCTGGAAAATGCGATCAGAATTCGCAAACAACTGTTTCAGGACATGCTGCCCAAACAATATCCAGGCCTGCCCGACGACGATCAGAACAAACGGAGGAGAGCGAACATGGCCGAAAATGGGACTTTCTGAAAGGAGGACCGGCAAGAGCAGCCGAAAATACATCTAACGGGCAAGAACGAATATGACAGGTACAGCGCCAAATGGCAGCCTCTGATTGGACAAGAGTCTTCTCGAGTTGTAAACATACCCAACGCGGCTCTCCCAGTGTGGGTATGATGTAACATTGGAGAGAATAAACTATACGAAAACTTGTTGCTGTTGTTCTGGTTCTCTCATCTGTCATTCTTGTTGTTGTTGTTTTTCTGTCATCTGTCTATATCATGGCGTCATGGCGTTATGCTAGGGCGTTAAGGCGTAACGACGGACGTTGACGGGCGTCACTGCATTCAAGCGTTGAGCTTGGCGTTGGCGGACGTTGCTACAAGATGCCACTTCACACGACGCATTCGGACCAAGGATGGTCCATTTCAACCCAAAACACATTCCTTCACACCCCCAAAATGCCCACTCTGGCTACTACTCCTACTGATGACGTTATCGATGACGTCACAGATGGCGTGAACATACCTCAAATAGGGGTCTGCACAACGAGAACTACAAGATGACACCCTACACGACGCATTCGGACCAATAGTGGTCCATCTCTGCACGAAATAAATTCCTTCACTTCCCCAAAATGCCCACTTTCGCTACTACTCGCACTGATGACGTCACCGATGACGTCCCAGATGCAGTGAACATCCCTCAAATCGGAGTCTACACCCCGAGAGCTACACAATACGACGCATTCGGACCAAGGATGGTTCATCTCTACCCAAAACACACCCCCGCGCACCCCCCATAATGACCATTTTCGCTACTACTCGTACTGATGACGGTACCGATGACGTCACAGATGACATGGACATCCCTCAAATCGGGGTCTATACCCCGAGAGCTACAAGATGACACCCCACACGACGCATTCGGTCCAAGAATGGTCCATTTCTACCCCAAAAACCTTCCTTCGCTTCCCCAAAATGGCCACTTTCGCTATTACTCCTACTGATGACGTCATCGATGACGTCACAGATGCTGTGGACATCCCTCAAATCGTGGTTTATACCACGAAAGCTAAAAAATGACACCCCACACGACGCATTCGGACGAAGGATGGTCCCTCTCTACCCCAAACACACACCCACGCACCCCCCAAAATGGCCACTTTACTTACTACACCCAACTGCGCATGCGCAGATTGACGCGACTTGCAATAAAAAACACGCCATTCTGACTCTACCCCACAAAAGCTTCACTTTGCCACCTCCCACGACTCATTTGGACCAATAGTGGTCCATCTCTACCTTTAACACACCCCACGCACCCCCAAAATGGCTGCTTTCTATACTACGACCAGACTGCGCATGCGCAGAATACTGAAAACGGACGATACATTAGTCCAGTCGGGTGCTCCTCCACGGAAGCTTCAAAATAAGACCTCATACGACACCATGGGGCCTTTAGGGGCTCACCTAGACCCCAAAACGTCCACCCAGTATGGACCTATCCACTGGGCCAGTAGGCCTGTGGGCCTATATACAAAGCTACCCGGCACCGCTTAACTTCGAGATCCCTCCCATCGTGTTCTACATGGTGAGACGTGAAAAACAAGACCAAACAACCCATATCCCAATGAACATATGTGAATTTGCCAGTATGGATCTATCCCCCATAGCCAGTATGGGCCTATGGGCCTATACAGACCTCCGTGAACTTTTCAAAAAATTTCACCGCTTAACTTCGGGACCCTTCCCATCGTGTTTTATGTGGTGAGACGTGAAAAACAAGACCAAACAACTCATGCAGCAATGAACATGTGTGAATTTCCCAGTGTGGACCTATCCCCCATAGCCAGTATGGGCCTATGGGCCTATACAGACCTGCGTGAACGTTTCAAAAAATTTCACCGCTTAACTTCGGGACCCTTCTCATCGTGTTTTACGTGGCGAGACGAGAAAAACAAAACCAAACAACCCATATCGCAATGAACATGTGTGAATTTCCCAGTATGGGCCTATCCCCCCTGAGCCGTATATACAGACCTCCGTGAACCATGAAATTTTTGTTTGTCAAATTAATGCATAATTTTACACTCAAAAGTTCGAATTATTCAAAACAGAGTTATAGCACATCAAAGATTATCATTTTGGTTCCAGTTTGAGTCTATTTGCACAGTCCTTAGTGTCGCAGATAATGGTTAACTTCAAAATGGTGTCATTGTGGGTGATCTAAAATTTGTGTTTTTCAAGCTGTTCATTAATTTCCAGCGCATTATATTTCACTCAGAAGATCAAAACATTTAGAACTAAGCTTTTCTTTTCGAAACACATTATTTCACGCCCGAAGTGTCATCTGTAATTTGTGTGTTTTACATCCTTCATCGGTTTCAAAGTATTACGTTTCGATTTAAGTTCAAATGGGTCACAAGAGATCAATCAATCTCAAGCGGTTTATCATTCCAGACTGATTTTTTACTTCAGGCCGGATAATGGTTAAATTTAAACTGGCGCCCATATGGAGTCACCTGACATGTGTGGGATTTTTTTATGTCCTTGATCAAGTTCGATCCATTTTGGCTCAAAATTATCCGGATCAGATAATGTAAGAATGTTTTCTGTTGATATGGGCATACGGCGAAAATTAGTCTAGGATCCATATTAAGAATGAATTGTTCGACCAGATGGGGTAACTAATCAGTCATATGGTGATTAAGTTAAATTCAGCATAGACGTTGCTGTTTTGGATGAATTTCACTCAACACATGTATAAGCAAAATAAAAACGTGATAAAATCATTATTATTTTCAAGATAAGCCCCATATATGGTGATAATGTTGGTTTTGGATATTTCACGGTTAGGTAGGATGACATCTTTGATACAAAAGCCCCGATCTATACTCACCCGTGTAAATTTGCACACAGAGCAAAATAAAATACACGTGTGCAAACTCATGTGAACGCAACTGCACACGTGTGTATATTTGCATGGAGAGCAAATTTGCATCTGGTCCGGAGGTTGTGCAAAAGTATATTTACACATGTGTAAATTTGCACTGTATGCAAACTGGTCAATGTGAACGCATAGCAAATAAGCATACCATGTATTTGGAGTAAAACAGAGAAATACTGTTCAATCATTTTTTGAAAAAAAAAATCGTTCAGCGGAACATTTATGCCGCATATCCTCCAAAAATTATTCCTGTCAAACAAAAACATTTTTGTGACAAGGAAAATATGACCATGTACTTCTTTTGGGCCATGGCAACATTTAACCTTCAGTATTTTCACTTTTATATCAATAGTCTTGATATAACCATGTGAACGCTTAGCAAATTATACATTTACACGCATACGTAAATACGCACACGTGCAAATAAACACACTTGAGTAAATTGTGTGCATGTGTTTGGGGCTAAAGATTAGCGATGTGAATGAAAATCTGCACAGCAGTGGAATATTAATAGCGATAAGATCTGATATAATGTAAGAACTTCTTAAATGGGGCCAAAAAAAAAAAAAAAAAAAAAATAGAGGCAATGTCCCTTACCGTAGAAATGCGATATGACGGTGCTTGACACCACAATTACAATTGCCCTTGCCTGGTTAAGGATCGATCTTGTCGATATTTAGACTCGATATGTCAAGGGTAGACACAACATCGCAGCGACAGTTAAATGCCAACTATATCGATATCATGACTTATCTCTCAACGACCGTATATATCAGGGCCTCCAGCAATGCGATAGCTGATATGTCGACCCTTTATGTCGTATTGCAATGTTGAGGGACGACATGTTGGTCTGTTAAGGGTCGTTTCCATGTAAAGGTGCTTCTGCATCGCTTGATACGTGAAAAAGAAGTTTCCGTTGGCCATGACGGAAAACTTAACATGTCATCTTGTGGAAAATATCATAACTCTAAATGCATTTGAACGAATCATTGAACATTTCATGGAGAACAAATCTTCGTTTCTATAAACAATCCTGGGGAATTTCTCTTGGATATATGTACCTTGACTATTTTACTTTTCTCTCTTTGTCTCAAATTCACATCTTAAGAAAATGGTTATCGTTACTGTTTACCACAACATGAAACCTCTGAGTGAATGTGCCATTAAAATATGTCATGTCAACAATGCTTTCCCCATACCTTGAATGTTTCCGCGTAGCTGGCTTTTAAAAATAAACTCCAACGGTCATTTTTCAATTTATGATGACACTTCATTCGGTTGTCGAAATATCGCGTTTTAAAGTCAAGTCGGCTTGGGTTCCTGGATTTCAAAAGGGCCACCATCTAAAACCTAGTTTGTAAATATCGCAGTGTCATTACTCTAACAAGCTGTGACTTTATAGATTATCATATTGGGATAATTTTGACTGTATTTGCGTACTCTCTTGCAGAGGATGGGTAATTTTAGAACGGCGCCCATGAAGGTGTGATTGAACCGTTGCGTTTTCGTTGTTTTCGTAAAAAAAATGCCTTTTTATGCACTGTCCAAACGTATTTTATTAAGTTTTGCAGAAAGAAGTCAAATATATATATATATATTTTTTTGAAAAATATGACCGAAAAATCCCCCAAAGAAAGCATTTTTAGATTATGCCTTGCACCCTGTGTTTTGTACAGAATATCCAAAGTTTATACGCTCAAAAGTGAGTCAAAAGTGACGTAAATCGGCGTGGTCTGACGTTGAAATAAACAAGAACGATAATAATAATCTAGCTAAATCTATGTTACTTATTTGTACGATTCATTAAACATTCAGAATAAACAAAAAAACACTCACCCTCTGACTAGTTCTTCTCTGTTAATAGTTCTGTCTGTTTTACAAACAGATTGTCCTCCTCAACTACTATACCGGCAAATTCAACATTCCGTGTTGGGGCGTGGTATGTTGTCCCTAATTTATGTAACAAAATTTTGACGAATACGAACGACAGCAATAACGACAAAAGAAGTATACCGTATATTTCTTCAACCAGTCTGGAATACGATTGGTTGAAACAATGTCAATTTCAGAAAGTGTGGATCTCCGATACCGAGACTCAAACAAGCTCAATTGAAAGGCACGTGTACACAAAAGCACATAACCTCTTCATTCAGTATCAGACAGGGTTATACTACCTATCATCTCCGTATCCAATATTGACGTCCGAATAACCATGTAAGAAAATTGTATTAATGCAGAGGTTTAGCGCGACGGACGAAGAGTAAATTTATAATTTTATAACCAACGATTCCATATAACACCGTCTAGGATCGTGCTGCGCTGATTGCAATAGACAACTCGTCGATTTCTATTGATACACCCAATATCTCTGTGTTATATATTTTTGAGAAATTGAAATCGCATCTCAATGGGAGACGGTTAAATAGGAATTTCAACTAAATTATCACCAAGAGATATATTACATATATCATGCAAATGTGTAGATTAATACATGGTGCTGTATCTCTGGGATATATAACTCCTCAATTTGATTAAAACCAGGTCTACAACACCGCTCCTCGTCTTTACTTCGCATATGTAGCAAGACATGATCATTTTATTTACATAAAATCCTTATCAATGACCATTATTCTTTATCCAAATGAATTTCCTAGTCGTTTTCTGGAACATGTATCTCAGTCACGCTTTCATTGTTACTGTTAGTTTGGACACAATGGAGAAGTAAAACACATGATATTCAGACGGCCCCTAGCCCCATCCGTCAACTTGTACGCTACGAACGAATTTTGTACGATATTTATCACAGAACTTGGGATGGAGGCGTTTGGTGCCTGTTTGACAAGTTTCTGTGGTAATATTGTGGTGTTGATTGAAATCGTCAAAGTCTGCATAAGATCTTGCAAATGCTACCAGGCGAGATTTGTGTACGACGTACGCAGGTTCTCCTGGAATATTGATATTCAGAAATGCCAAAATTGTTGTCGTCTCTCTTGTCTACATTCGATGTGAGCGAAAGACCTAATCATTACTGTAAAGATCTATATCCAAATATGATGCTCCATCTGGGCTATCAGCGGTTTCCTTTAAATCCAGTCAAAGGGGGGTATATATCGTTCACAGTCGCTAATATAGGGATCATCCGGTGCTAGGAGATCGTCTGTATAGCGATTGGTGAATGAGATGGAACGGGCTTTGGAATGGTGATATACGAGAACAGATATATGTCTGTCAACGGTGGTGCACATACCTCTTGGAGTATATTACGCTCTTTGTATATGGTATTTTCGAATCTCACATAGATATTGTTAAGGAGACGTTCAAGCAATTAATGCACAATTTGCGAGTTTCTACGTTAAACCGCCAAATTAATCAACTTTCCCACACTAACCGTGCGTTAAATAACCATTAAGCACGCCTATGAAAACATTATTTCTATTCTATTGCACTACCCAAATTGATTATCAACACAGATTATAATGAAAGGTTGAAAACCTATTTTAAACTTTGACAACCTTTCTCCCCTTTCTTGAAGAAAACAAACTCCTCCATTGATGCACAGTGACTTGGGTGGCAGAGGGTGTCTTCGTCGATGTTGTTGTGATTATATGTATATATATATATTTTTTTTTGCAAGAATATAATTATTTCCCACCTTTTCATACACCAGTAGTAGAGAAAGGACGGCACAGACCCTCTTTTGACGAGTGCGCAGGTGTTTTCGCGCAGATGACGTCACTTCCGGTGGAGGATTGAGGAGGAACTTGATCACGTGATCAAGGCATGTCTAGATGGTGGTGGGTTCAAAATGGCGGCCTGTGGGTGGTGGTGGTGGTGGTGGGTTCAAAATGGCGGCCTGTGGGTGGTGGTGGTGGTGGTGGGTTCAAAATGGCGGCCTGTGGGTGGTGGTGGGTTCAAAATGGCGGCCTGTGGGTGGTGGTGGTGGTGGTGGGTTCAAAATGGCGGCCTGTGGGTGGTGGTGGTGGTGGTGGGTTCAAAATGGCGGCCTGTGGGTGGTGGTGGTGGTGGGTTCAAAATGGCGGCTTGTGGGTGGTGGTGGTGGTGGTGGGTTCAAAATGGCGGCTTGTGGGTGGTGGTGGTGGTGGTGGGTTCAAAATGGCGGCCTGTGTGGACTTGAAATACGCTGCATGGTCCGATGGGGCCGAGCGAGGCTCTTTTCAGTCATGTCATAGGTGTTTTCACAGAATAAATAAATAAATAAATAAAATTAATTAATTTTAATTGTATATATTACTGATTACAGAGCCCATTTTGTCACGGGGAGAAAAAAACCTCACATTACCCTCAAAAAACCCCTCTAAGCCATATAATAATAATAAACATAATCTATAGGTGTTGTACCATGTTAATAGGATCAGTCTAGCATCTGTACCACCCTAGGGTCGAGCGTTTATTGTCCCGTGTATCTCCGCAGAAAATCAACAAACAAAATGGCGGCTCCAGGATGGTGTGGGGACGCCCTTTGCACATCACGGCGTCGATCGTAGCGCCATCTGCACACACTGACGCAAGGGAGACAACTCGTGTGGCCCAAGGGTATGGAAATAGCCGTGTTGGAGCTAGGGGAGTTACTACTGGTCCAATGGGGTCGAGTGATGTATCAATGTGAAGCCTATGTGAGGGGGCATCTGATGGGCTGGGTGTGGGGTTGAACTAGCGTCATTCTGCGCATGCGCGGTGGCCCAAGTGTATGAAAATAGCCGTGTTGGAGCTAGGGGAGCCCCTGATGGTCCAATGGGATCGAGTGAGGTATTAAAGTGAAGCTTATGTGAGGGGGCATCTGACTGGACTGGGTGTGGGGTTGAACTAGCGTCATTCTGCGCATGCGCGGTGGTCCAATGGTATGAAAATAGCCGTGTTGGAGCTAGCGAAGCCACTAATGGTCCGATGGGGTCGAGTGAGGTATCAAAGTGAAGCCTATGTGAGGGGGCCTCTGATGGACTGGGTGTGGGATTGAAATAGCGGCATTCTGCGCATGCGCGGTGGCCCAAGGGTATGGAAATAGCCGTGTTGGAGCTAGGGGAGTTACTACTGGTCCAGTGGGGTCGAGTGAGGTATCAATGTGAAGCCTATGTGAGGGGGCATCTGACTGGACTAGTGGGATTGAAATAGCGGCATTCTGCGCATGCGCGGTGGCCCAAGGGTATGGAAATAGCCGTGTTGGAGCTAGGCGAGCCCCTGATGGTCCAATGGGATCGAGTGAGGTATTAAAGTGAAGCCTAGGTGAGGGAGCCTCTGATGGGCTGGGTGTGGGGTTGAAGTATCGGCATTCTGCACATGCGCGGTGGCCGAAGGGTATGGAAATAGCCGTGTTGGAGCTAGGGGAGCCACAAATGGTCCAATGGGATCGAGTGAGGTATCAAAGTGAAGCATTCGTGAAGGGGCATCTAATGGGCTGGGTGTGGGGTTGGAATATCGGCATTCTGCGCATCCGCGGTGGTCAAAGGATATGAAACTAGCCGTTTTGGAGCTAGGGGAGCCTCTAATGGTCCAATGGGGTCGAGTGAGGTATCAAAGTGAAGCATTCGTGAAGGGGCATCTGATGGGTTGGGTGTGCGGTAGGAATGTCATTCTGCGCATGCGCAGACGCAATGCGGAGCTCTCGTCCAATCAGAAGCGAGTATTTCAAATCCGTCACAGAGCTCTCAGCCAATCAGAAGCGAGTATTTTGACCCGGTGCATTATGGGCCATATCCAAGATGGCGGCACGTATGTTCAAGATGGCGGCACATCCGGTGTTGAAAACTGGCCATTTCTTCGGGATGTGGTCACCTAGTGTCGAAAACTGGACCCTGTATGGGTCCCGCTAGCGCCTTGACGCCATGATATAGACCGGAGAGAGAAAACAACAACAACAAGGATGACACATGAGGGAACAACAACAACAACAAGTTTTTTTTTCATATAGTTTATTTTCCCCTCCATCATAACATACCCACGCTGGGGGAGCCGCGTTGGGTATGTTTACAATTCAAGAAAGACTTGTCCAATCAGAGACCGCCATTTGCATCTGTCCTATTCGTTCCTGTCCGTTAGATGTATTATTGTCCAATCAGAAGTCGCCATTTCAGAGAGTTCCTTCTTCGGTCATGTTCATTCTGAACCGTTTATTCTAATCATCGTCGGACAGGCCTGGATATTCTTCGGGCAGCATGTCCTGAAACAGTTATTTGCGCATTCTGATCGCATTTTCCAGGGCCTCTGTGGGTGGTAGCCCCATAGCCTCTTCCAAGTGACGCTTGGTCTTCATGATGGACCTGTGCGTGGGGTCGCCTTTCATTTCAAGCGGTAGTAAGGTATACTGTTCATAGATCGCCATGGCTGTTTTCCTGATGCGGGAGCGCATTTGAGTGTACGTCTGTTGTAAATTATCCTCTCCGGCGTCCTCGATCGCTTCAGCGTGAGTATTGATAGCTGCTGTCACAATACGATCCCAGAAGATAGGTTCTGCCTCACTTTCCTGGGATGTAGGCTGACTCTCTGAGGTCAAGCTCTCCATATCAGTAGATATACTGTCAGCAATCTTGGATTCGGTATCAGTCGATGCACTCTCATCAATCTCTGTAGCAGTATCTGCCTCAACGGGCTCCTCGGCGTCTTCAATCCCATGTATATTTTTCTGGTGTCGCATCATATCGTAATGTCTGGTGAACGTGCGTTCACACTCAGAACAAGTATAAGCCATGTTGACGGTTGAACGTCGACTGTGCGTGTTTTGGGAATACGCTCGCTTTTATAGACAGTAACGATCATCAACGCTTAGCTCAACGCTTCAACGCCCTGGTGAATTAGCTCAGAAGCTCTGATTTCATGGAATTGACATCAATTCATCGAAATGCAGTGACGCCCGTCAACGCCCGTCGTTACGCCTTAACGCTCGTCTCAACGCTTTAACACACTTTTTTAACGCTTTAACGACGTTTAATGATGCGTTCGAACAAATGTTTCTTTTGTGCTATTGCTCTGACACACGCCGCTTTCCAGTTCATGCCCGAGGTTTTCAACATCGACGCTGTTCTTTCAATTTCCATATGGACTGGATCCTTATCCAATAATTTCATATGGGTCAGTAAGTCGACATACTGCTGACGTAAAGCCCGTCGTAGTCTGGGTGCCAATCTGTTATGGGCTAAAATTGCAGCTTCCTCTTTCGAATACCCTTTGCGTTGAAACTTGTTTCCTGTTGCCTCCAAAATCTCGCCCATCTCGGCGTCCATACTTTCTTTGAACAAATCCTTCCATAGCCTCGAGTTCACATTATGTTCTTCAACCTCGGGTTGGGCCTTCACGGTTGGGTCATATTCCGGGACTGGTGATATGAAGAAGGCCCGCTGTACGGGGGTGGGTTGCTGCTTCACCAAATGTGGACTCGGTGGATGGTGTAGGGGCTGTGGTGATTCCTCGCCGGGTAGCAGGTGGGTCGTCAGCCGGCGATCTTCGGGGGTATGGGCTTTTAAATCCACGAACAGGTAGCCGTACGGACGACTTGTCGCTTCTTGAAACGCCTGCATGAAATGGTCGATGTTCTGAGGATAAATTCGACTACCAAACACACGAATTTGTGCTCTGTCGATGGGGTGGGAGAACAACACAAAGTATTGGCAGTTCAAGGCAATATCTCTGGACGCCTTCCCTTGAGGAAAGAGATTCTGGGTCAAATAGATGACGGACAGATTGCGATGATGGGACCCTTTGGTGAGTAGGTCGGCGATTTTCGAATTGTCCTTGGCCGCACTCATCAGATCATCTAGTACTACCACGTTGGTCTGCTCGGGGTCAAAGTAATACGGTTCGTCTATGTCATGAGGAATCCCTGGGACGAAACTCACATTCTGTAATCGCGTAGTTTCGTAGGCGGGATGCCATTGGCTATAACACCAAACAACACGTGTCGGAGCTGGGGTTGCCACACCTTCCTCTAAGAACTTCATTGCCCAGGACGTCTTTCCACATGCCGTAGGGCCGCTCACCGTCATCGTGTAGGGATGCTCTACTGCACTTGCTGGACCTATAGCGGGACTCGGTGGTGTCTCTTGGTTGTGTTTGCCTTGAATGTGCCTGATCATACTATCGCGACGAGAGAAGGTTCTCTGACAGAACGTACACGTACACGACATGTTGATCTGTCGACCAATACATAAGGACGGATGAGGGACACATGTTCATTCTTATATGTACAGACACCACCACCACACACTACCACACACACACACACACACACCACCACCACCACCACCACCACCGCCACCACCGGGCGTTGACGGGCGTCAGCGCCCGGTGGTGGTGGTGGTGGGAACTCCCGTGTGGCAGAGCTCTTGGATCGGAGCTCTTGGAGCTCAAAGCCTGTGGAGCTCAGATCTCGGAAGTGACATTTGCATACGACCTCTGTGAGGTCACTTCCGCTTCCGTTCACGTGACCGGAACTGACCTTTGACCCGGCGCGCGCGGTGTAAAGGTTTCCACCGCGGTTTCCGTTCCGGTCACGTGAACGGAAGCGGAAGTGACCTCACAGAGGTCGTATGCAAATGTCACTTACGAGATCTGAGCTCCACAGGCTTTGAGCTCCAAGAGCTCCGATCCAAGAGCTCTGCCACACGGAAGTTTCCACCACCACCACCACCGGGCGTTGACGCCCGTCAACGCCCGGTGGTGGCGGTGGTGGTGGTGGTGGTGGTGGTGGTGTTTGTACATATAAGAATGAACATGTTTCCCTCATCAGTCCTTATGTATTGGTCGACAGATCAACATGTCGTGTACGTGTACGTTCTGTCAGAGAACCTTCTCTCGTCGCGATAGTATGATAAGGCACATTCAAGGCAAACACAACCAAGAGACACCACCGAGTCCCGCTATAGGTCCAGCAAGTGCAGTAGAGCATCCCTACACGATGACGGTGAGCGGCCCTACGGCATGTGGAAAGACGTCCAGGGTAATGAAGTTCTTAGAGGAAGGTGTGGCAACCCCAGCTCCGACACGTGTTGTTTGGTGTTATAGCCAATGGCAGCCCGCCTACGAAACTACGCGATTACAGAATGTGAGTTTCGTCCCAGGGATTCCTCATGACATAGACGAACCGTATTACTTTGACCCCGAGCAGACCAACGTGGTAGTACTAGATGATCTGATGAGTGCGGCCAAGGACAATTCGAAAATCGCCGACCTACTCACCAAAGGGTCCCATCATCGCAATCTGTCCGTCATCTATTTGACTCAGAATCTCTTTCCTCAAGGGAAGGCGTCCAGAGATATTGCCTTGAACTGCCAATACTGCCAATGTTGTTCTCCAATCCCATCGACAGAGCACAAATCCGTGTGTTTGGTAGTCGAATTTATCCTCAGAACATCGACCATTTCATGCAGGCGTTTCAAGGAGCGACAAGTCGTCCGTACGGCTACCTGTTCGTAGATTTAAAAGCCCATACCCCCGAAGATCGTCGGCTGACCACCCACCTGTTACCCGGCGAGGAATCACCACAACGGCATATACCCCTACACCATCCACCGAGTCCACTCCTGGCAGAGCAGCAGCAGCAGCCCACCCCCATACAGCGGGTCCGCTTCATACCATCAGTCCCGGAATATCACCCAACCGTGAAGGCCAAACCCGAGGTTGAAGAACATAATGTGAACTCGAGGCTATGGAAGGATTTGTTCAAAGAAAGTATGGACGCCGAGATGGGCGAGATTTTGGAGGCCACAGGAAACAAGTTTCAACGCAAAGGGCATTCGAAAGAGGAAGCTGCAATTTTAGCCCATAACAGATTGGCACCCAGACTACGACGGGCTTTACGTCAGCAGTATGTCGACTTACTGACCCATATGAAATTGTTGGATAAGGATCCAGTCCATATGGAAATTGAAAGAACAGCGTCGATGTTGAAAACCTCGGGCATGAACTGAAAAGCGGCGTGTGTCAGAGCAATAGCACAAAAGAAACATTTGTTCGAACGCATCATTAAACGTCGTTAAAGCGTTAAGAAAGTGTGTTAAAGCGTTGAGACGAGCGTTAAGGCGTAACGACGGGCGTTGACGGACGTCACTGCATTTCGATGAATTGATGTCAATTCCATGAAATCAGAGCTTCTGAGCTAATT
>JAVTVY010018654.1:0-70524 GCA_036873755.1 Hanleya hanleyi
GCATTTCGAAGAATTGGTGACAATTCCATGGAATATCAGAGCTTCTGAGCTATTTCACCTGGGCGTTGAAGCATTAAGAATGGCGTTGGTGATCGTTGCTACAAGATGACACCTCACACGACGCATTCGGACCAAGGATGGTCCATCTCTACACCAAATACCATCCTTCACTGCCCCAAAATGACCACTTTCGCTACTACTCCTACTGATGACGTCACCAATGACGTCACAGATGCTGCGGACAGCCCTGAAATCGAGGTCTGCACGCCGAGAGCTACAAAATGACACCCCCCACGACGCATTCGGACCAAGGATGGAGCATCTCTACACCAAATACCTTCCTTTCACTGCCCCAAAATACCCACTTTACTTACTACTCGTACTGATGACGTCACCGATGACGTCACAGGTGACGTGAACAGCCCTCAAACTACAAGATGACGCATTCGGACTGAGGATGAAGCATCTCTACCCCAAATACCTTCCTTCACTGCCCCAAAACGCACACTTTCGCTACTACTCGTACTGATGACGTCACTGATGACGTCACAGATGCTGTGGACAGCCCGAGAACTACAAGATGACACCTTCCAGGACGCATTCGAACCGCGA
The DNA here is from genome assembly GCA_036873755.1 of Hanleya hanleyi. Taxonomy (NCBI): domain Eukaryota; kingdom Metazoa; phylum Mollusca; class Polyplacophora; order Lepidopleurida; family Hanleyidae; genus Hanleya; species Hanleya hanleyi. The sequence goes on from JAVTVY010018654.1 coordinate 613, forward strand.
ATAGCCCATCTCGACCCCAAATACCTTCATGTACTGCCCGAAAATGGTCACTTTCGCTACTACTCGTACCGATGACGTCACCGATGACGTCACAGATGACGCGGACATCCCTTAAATCGGAATGTACACCCCGAGAACTACAGGATGACACCTCACACGACGCATTCGAACCGTGAATAGCCCATCTCGACCCCAAATACCTTCATGTACTGCCCCAAAATGGCCACTTTACTTACTACAACCAACTGCGCATGAGCAGATTGACGCGACTTGCATTCAAAAACACACCATTCTGACTCTACCCCACACAAGCTTCACTTTGACACCTCACACGACCCATTCGAACCGTGAATAGTCCATCTCTACCCCAAACACACCCCTACATAGCATCCAAAATGCTCCCTTTCGCTACTACTCGTACTGATGACGTCACTGATGACGTCACAGATGACGCGGACATCCCTTAAATCGGAATGTACACCCCGAGAACTACAAGATGACACCTTCCAGGACGCATTCGAACCGTGAATAGCCCATCTCGACCCCAAATACCTTCATGTACTGCCCGAAAATGGTCACTTTCGCTAATACTCGTACCGATGACGTCACCGATGACGTCACAGATGACGCGGACATCCCTCAAATCGGAATGTACACCCCGAGAACTACAAGATGACACCTTCCAGGACGCATTCGAACCGTGAATAGCCCATCTCGACCCCAAATACCTTCATGTACTGCCCGAAAATGGCCACTTTCGCTACTACAACCAACTGCGCATGCGCAGATTGACGCGACTTTCATTCAAAAACACACCATTCTGACTACCCCACACAAGCTTCACTTTGACACCTCACACGACCCATTCGAACCGTGAATAGCCCATCTCTATCCCAAACACACCCCTACATAGCACCCAAAATGCCTGTTTTCTATACTACGGGCCAGGCTGCGCATGCGCAGACTATTGAACACGGACGAACCATTAGTGTAGTCAAGTGCTCCTCCACGAGAGCTTCAAAATAAGACCTCACTCGACCCCATTGGACCATGAGGGACTCACCTAGACTCCAACATGTCCACCCCGTATGGGCCTATACACCCATAGCCATGCAGTATAGGCCTATGGGCCTACCCAGGCCTCGGTGACTTTTTTCAAAAATTTCACCGATTCGCTCCGCAACACTTCCTATCGTGTTCTAAATGACGAGACGAGTAAAACGAGACCCAACAACCCTACCGCAAATGTATAGAAGTACGTTTCCCAGGGGGACAAACATTGATCCTATACCCCAGTATGGGCCTATATGGGGCTCGGTGACTGTTTTCAAAAATTTCACCGATTCGCACGGGGACACTTCCTATCATGTTCTAAATGACGAGACGAGTAAAACGAGACCCCACAACCCTACCGCAAATGTATAGAAGTACGTTTCCCAGGGGGACAAACATCGATCCTAATACTCCCAGTATGGGCCTATATGGGGCTCGGTGACTTTTTTCAAAAATTTCACCGATTCGCACGGGGACACTTCTTATCATGTTCTAAATGACGAGACGAGTAAAACGAGACCCCACAACCCTACCGCAAATGTATAGAAGTACGTTTCCCAGGATGGTCCTATACCTCCCATACCCCATATAGGCATTTTCCCGTAATTTAGGATAAAGTCCGTATTCCGTATTTTTTCAGGAAAAATTTTACACCCACCCTGGAACTAGGGGGAGATAACTTTATTGACAGGCGAGCCCCGTTAAGCCCGGCGACCTATATACCCTCCATACCCCATATAGGCATTTTCCCAGGTTTTTGGATAAAGTCCGTGTTTCCGTTTTTTTTTTTTCAGGAAAAATTTTACATGCACCCACCCAGCCATCAAATACCCCTTCACCTAGGCTTCACTTTGATACCTCACTCGACCCCATTCGACCATTAGGGGCTCCCCTAGCTCCAACACGTCTAGCAGGACCCATACAAGGTCCAGTTTTCGACACTAGGTGACCACATCCCGACGAAATGGCCAGTTTTCGACACCGGATGTGCCGCCATCTTGAACATACGTGCCGCCATCTTGGATACGGCCCATAATGCACCGGGTCAAAATACTCGCTTCTGATTGGCTGACAGCTCTGTGACGAATTTGAAATACTCGCTTCTGATTGGATGAGAGCTCCGCATTGCGTCTGCACATGCGCAGAATGATATTCCTACCGTACACCCAACCCATCAGATGCCCCTTCACGAATGCTTCACTTTGATACCTCACTCAACTCCATCGGCCCATTAGGGGCTCCCCTAGCTCCAACACGGCTATTTCCATACCCTCGGGCCACCGCCCATGCGCAGAATGGCGATATTTCAACCCCACACCCAGCCCATTAGATGCCCCTTCATGAATGCTTCACATTGATACCTCACTCGATCCCATTGGACCATTTGTGGCTCCCCTAGCTCCAACACATATCATGAATCGTTAGATTCTTGGTATGTGCTTTAGAATAGGTTAACCGGAAGACTATACTGTGATGTCATGTGGCTCTGTCAGTATGTCGGCATCTCTTCCCACTTCCCTTATATGCGTTGTAATTTAAAATAACCCTATATTGATAATCATCAAATCTCAATATTATTTCATCGTATATATTTTTTTTTTAATTGAATTTATTCACCAAATAAATAATAAATAAATATAAATGACACATTTACAATAATAGTACAGTAATGTTAAATATATATATAGATTGGTAGATGATATAATTGGCGGGAATAAAACCCCTAAGGGCTTGTTCTATCCCAAAATAAAAAATCGACCAGAGAGGTCCATGTCCCCCGCTAGCAGCACCAGTTATGGTGGATTACATCCACCATAACTGGCGCTGCTGCTGCGGGGCCCATGGACCTCTGTGGTCGATTTTATTTGGTCGATGAAATCTCATATCATTGATGAAGAGTATGATTTGAAAATGGAGATATCGCTGATGAGCTTAACATAATCTAATACTGCGGATGGCACCCAGATTGGATTATGCACATCCATAAAACATAATACCAACTGTCCTCTCACCAATGTCCATGCACTGCCCAGGCTTGAAGTAGATTGGTTGAATCGTTCTAGAGTTATTGTCCAGACAAGATCTAAATGCTGAAAATCTAAGATGACTGATGGTGGCCATCTTGGATTACACAGGTAACTGTAAAGCAATGATAACTGTCCTCTCACCGATGTGAAGCCAAACTGCAAGTTTGAAGTCGATCAGTTGAATTATTCTAGATTTGTTGTCCAGACAAGATGCAACTGCTTAAAATGCAACATAATCCAATATCGCTGGTAGTTGGCAGCCAAATTGGATTATGCTCGTTCATGAAACACAATCCTAATCGGGATCTCATCAAGGTCAAGGGACTTCCCAAGTTTGAAGTAGATCAGTTGAATCGTATCCCAGCTATTGTCCGGACAAGATCAAACTGCTTAAAATCCAATGAAATCCAGTATGGCTGATGGTGGCCATATTGGATTAAGCATGTCCTTGAAAAACAATCCTAATCCTCCTCTCAACAATGTCAAGGCACTCCCCAGGTATGAAGTAGATCGGTTGAATCGTTCTCGAGTTATTGTCCGGACAAGATCCAACTGCTTATAATCCAATATGGCTGACAGCGGCCATATTAGATTACGCACATTGCTGAAAAACAATCCCAACCGTCCTCTCACCATGTCAAGGCACACCCCAAGTTTAAAGTTGATCGGTTAAATCGTTCACGAGTTATTGTCCGGGCAAGAAAATCTAAGATCCAACTGCTTATAATCCAATATGGCTGACGGCGGCCATATTGGATTATGCACATTGCTGAAAAACAATCCCAACCGTCCTCTCACCGATGTCAAGGCACTCCCCAAGTTTGAAGTAGATCAGTTGAATCGTACTCCAGTTATTGTCCGGACAAGATCAAACTGCTTAAAATCCAATGAAATCCAGTATGGCTGATGGTGGCCATATTGGATTAAGCACGTCCTTGAAAAACAATCCTAATCCTCCTCTCAACAATGTTAAGGCACTCCCCACATATGAAGTTGATCGGTTAAATCGTTCTTGAGTTATTGTCCGGACAAGATCCAACTGCTTATAATGCAATATGGCTGACGGCGGCCATATTAGATTAAGCACATTGCTGAAAAACAATCCCAACCGTCCTCTCACCAATGTCAAGGCACACCCCCAGTTTGAAGTTGATCGGTTAAATCATTCACGAGTTATTGACCGCACAAGAAAATCTGTGATCCAACTGCTTATAATGCAATATGGCTGACGGCGGCTATATTAGATTACGCACATTGCTGAAAAACAATCCCAACCGTCCTCTCATCAATGTCAAGGCACACCGCAAGTTTGAAGTTGATCGGTTAAATCGTTCACGAGTTATTGTCCGGACAAGAAAATCTAAGATCCAACTGCCTATAATCCAAAATGGCTGACGGCGGCCATATTGGATTATGCACATTGCTGAAAAACAATCCCAACCGTCCTCTCGCCAATGTCAAGGCACACCCCAAGTTTGAAGTTGATCGGTTAAATCGTTCACGAGTTATTGTCCGGACAAGAAAATCTTACGGAATTACGGAATTTCGGAATTACGGAATTACGGACACCGGTGTTTCTAATATCCCCCCCTACTAAGTAGCGGGGGACAAATAGCTGTAATACTAAACCTTTCTACTGGGTGAAAATTGGAAAATAAAAACGGTTACGTTAAACATTAAACAATCCTTGCACTGGATGTGAAACAGGTCAGGTCAAGACTCAATAAGATGCGTTTTAAGTTGCGATTTAAACGAGGATGTAGAAGTAATACATTTGATTGAAGGAGGTAGTTTGTTCCACTCTCGAGGTCCTAGTATTCCAAGGCTATAAAAAGAGAGATTAGATCGGTAAATAGGTCTATACAGATTCAAAAGTTGTCCCCTAGTTCGATAACTATGTACATCCGATTGTTTCTTAAAATAGGTCCGAAATATTTGTGGTAGCAATTCAGAGTGATGAAAAAATTTGTGAACCATAAGAAGACAGGTATATATATTTAATGTAGGTAGTTGTAGAATTTTCAAGTCTCTAAATAATGGCAGAGTATGGTCTAATCTTTTCGACAAAGTTATTACTCTCAATGCACGCTTCTGTAACAAATTTAATGGTCTTAGGTGTGTAACATATGTGTTACCCCAGAGAACATTACAATAGCTCAGGTAGGGAAAAATCATCGAATAATATAATATATATAGGGTTTTCCTGTTTAACGAATTTCGTATGTGATTCAAAATCCCAATGTTCCTTGATACTTTGTTACATATATAATTGATGTGATTTCTCCAATTTAACTGATCATTAAAATAAACCCCTAAGAATTTAAAATGATGAACTAATTCTATTTCTGTACCAGAGACAAATAAATGTGGTATATTGTTTGACGACCTGTGATTATTGGGTTTTATTAACATAAATGTAGTTTTTTTACGTTCAATGATAAACGATTGCAACAAAACCAAATAAATAACTTCTGCAATTCCTCAGACATAACGTTAAAAGCATTATTGAGATCTTTTGAAGAGAATACAACACCAGTGTCATCTGCGAACAAAATAATTTTCAGCAAATCTGTCACAGTATCTATATCATTTATATAGAGAAGAAAAAGAATTGGCCCTAAGATTGACCCCTGGGGAACTCCATGGGCAATAGGCATAGACATGGACGAGATCCCGTTGTATATCACTGTTTGTGATCTTTCGGACAAATAACTACGGAACCAATTATTTGATGAATCTCGAAAGCCATAATGGTCTAATTTAGAGAGTAAAATTGTATGGTTAACGGTATCGAAAGCTTTGGATAGGTCTAAAAAAGAAACTATGCTATAATATTTGGATTCTTTCGCCGAAATGAGTGAGTCGTATAAAGAACATCAGGCTGCCAAAGATGTCGAATGATTTGCTCTAAATCCAAATTGGTCTTCAGAGATAATTCCATGTGTATCTAAAAAATCGATCATTTTGGTGACCGCGAGTTTTTCTAGTATTTTGGAGAAACAAGGCAGAACAGATATTGGTCTGTAGTTTGAGAGAATCGAAGCCAAACGGCCTGACAAATTCATGAACACTGATGAAAACTCCATCTCTTAAACTTACGATCATTCAGTTATCAGGTTAGATCAAATATAAAGGAACTCCATATGCTGGAGAAATATATATATACGTACTCGAGAGTGTAACACCGATGAATCGCAACGCAAGAGAGATTAAAAACAGTACGGGTATATAAAGGTGGTGGGGAAAGATGCCAGCATACTGACAAGAGGTCATATGACCCCACAGGCCAATATTCTGACTGCATATAAAACATCACAAGGAACAAAGAAAAAAGATCCCTGTGATGATTTGTATCTCAACCACGCTTTTATTGTAGCTGTTCATGTGGACATCTTGAACGACGTGCTAAAATGAGGTACACAGTCAGTTCTCTTTCAATATCAAGATCTCCTGAAAGTTCGGAAATGGTGTTTGCTTCAGTACAGCATGATTTATCCATTCGGAGGTCAAATAGTCTTAAATTACGCAAGACCCTAGGGGGACTCCATGAAAACAGCATTAGGGCATGTAGACACTGGATGATTCTCTGCATGCCCCATAGTTTGCAATTAGAGTATTTAACCAAATACCAGGGAGCATGGGTATAAGTGTTCTAAATTTTAGACAGTTATTTTCTGTTCTGGGAATCTCTGTGTAATTAGTTTCTGACAAGGCTGGCATGGTTAGAAACGTAACTACTAGAATTGTGCACCCCTTTCGACTGACCTGTACCTGTTCTCTTATGAATACGACTATGTGCAGATGCTTTCAAATAAGAGAAAATTTTAAACCCCGTTCCTTCTCAATCACCAAACGCTATATAGATGATATTCTTGCTGTGGATAATCGCTGTATAAATGACGCAATCAAGGATATATATCCACCTTCACTGGATTTGAAGAAAATTACAGATGGCCCTAATGGCACTTTAAATGTCAACTTTATGAAAACAAGAGATGATTACAATTTTGACATCGTAAACTACTATTATCTGGACAGTAATACACCAGAGCGACCTGCATATGACTTTTACATATTTCGCTTAGTAGCATTTGCTAGAGCCTGTGATAAATGCGATGGTTTTAATCAACCTAAACCAGGGCCTAAACTCGAGCGTAGCGTGCAAGATCTATGGCGTTCGACTCAACCCGGGGCTAGGGGCCGTATGAACCCGTGTATTTCAAGATCGTCATGATGTTCATATGAACAGTCACAATCAAAGCGTGACTGAGAAACATCATACTCTTGATAACGATTTACAACGAAAATCATGTGGATTAAGAATTCTGATCAGCATATCATCATATTTTTGGAACATCATGATTGTGATACTCCCATAAGGAACTATGTTACGCAATATGTTATGCGCGTATGAATCTGAACCGGAGATAGTCCGGGAGTGATAAGGTTGATTCAGATTAGAGCGGAACTGTTATGGTGGCTGTACCTTGTAACGACTGTCCACGAATAAACCCTGCATCTTTCCGTCAAACCATCTTCCATCCATTTATTGAGTCTGATAGTAAGAACCTGCAATACTGGTCATCACATCTGGCGCCGCGAGCTAGGCCGTCAGTTAATGCAATCGTTGCACAAGCCAAGGTCGTCTCGGACGGAGCCACCGGAGAAAAAGATAACAGTGGAAGAACCGTGGGGGGAAGGCCTAGGATTTCCCCAGGAGAAGAAATCAAAGTTTCTTCGACGGACGTACTGTGAAAATCAAATTGTGTGAACTCGAGAACAATTTTTCTTCAACGGAAAATTGAGCGAACAGTGACAATTTTTCTTCAACGGAAAATTGGATTAACCGGAGTGGGGTAGAAATTTCCCGCCCAAGGCAGGAGCTATCAACGGGCAGAGGAATATCAACAGGAGATATACAAACTACCGTCTCCAACCTGCCACCCAGCCTGCCAACTTATATGGATTCAACGATGATTATGAGGTATTTCTGCCCGAATCTCTTCCCATAAACAGACTGTAAATATTGTATATATCGTTTGAACTTTTTCGCTTATAAACTGCAGCGAAATTCACAGCATATTTCCAGTTACGGGAACATTTTCTGAAATTAGTGGTGAATGAACTAATGAGAACTTTCCCTCAGAAATTTGAGAATTGAGAAACCAAGTCATCTAAAATTTAATTTTGTTCAGTGTTCAGCCTGCATCAGACATACATGTACGTTGATGGTGGGCGAGTGTTGCTGTTTTTCCCGCCAACCTAGTTTCTGCCAGCGAGACACGTGGGTCTAAAAATAACTCCGCTGTGTGGAGACATAACTGGTGAACAGCTGATCGACAGAAGAAGTGAAACTAACTATTCGGGCTGTCATTCCATCCGAAATAAAGTGGAATAAGATTTCATCCCGAGAAGATAATTTCCAGGAGATTTCTATGGTGCCAGTGTTTGATCTGATCGGGGGGCAAATTCTTCTAACATTCCGGGTATATCGACTTAGGCTTTCATTTCCAGCCGGACTCGGAAGGCGGACGGTTTTCCCGATATATCTGCCATAACATCTCTTGACAATTACACCGATCTAACTGTGCATTCCCTTTCATCAAATTTGTTCAAGTTTCATCCAACAGGAACAGTGACATTTGTCATAACATTGATCCCGTTAATGAACAACTTCATATTGAAAAAAACAAAAAAAACTGAAGGCACTCGTGCACCACAGACCAGCAAACGGGTTCCTATTCACGACAAAGAACTTTCGTCGTGCCATCTCCCGATCACAGGTATTCTCATCATATTATTAATTCGATTGACACCGTTCCCGATTTTTGTTTTTTTACACCATTTTTTTTTCATTTGAGACTGACAATTCTGAAGTTGTTGGACAAAGTTTAAATTTTGGTGTTTCGAACAGAGACGCGACTCCATTGGTTACATTCGATACATCAGTGCTGAAATATTGAACTCTAATATTGTGGGGGAACTGAGACATTTTGCCAACTCAAGAATTCATTTGAGATTTTATTATTGCATTGTGGGTACAGTGATTGACACTTTCAAGTTACGTGACAAGTATATTGCCGCATAACTCGATATTGGAGACATTAGTTTTATGTGCATCATCAATTATCATTCAATTTAATTGACGGTATTACGTTTGTGTTGTCCATTGAATCTCATCTACTACTGAATTAGTTGCCCATACCGACATTAATTTTGTGAATTAATGATTGCTTACCAGAATTAAGTATATTAAGTTCTGATCAGTACAAACAGGGTAATTTTCGGGCACTCCTTTACTTTCCACCCCTAGGCCACCTCCATATCCATCCTGCATTAGTCCCACATTGCCCATTCCTGTCTGCACTTCGTGTCAAGCATGTCGGTAAGTAAAGCAGACTTTGACGCGCTCAAGGCCCAATTTTCTCAGCTGGCCACACAAGTAGAACAGGAGCAGACAGAGGCCCATCATTTCAAGAAGGAGTGTGACAGTTTGCGGAGTGAATTGGCAGCACTCCGCCAAAGCACAAATGGGCAGCATAGGGATGTCCCACTTCCTGCTTCGGCCCAGGGGGCCTCAGCTCTACATAGCGATCCAATGTATATATATGGCAAGGTCAAGGATTTCACGGGTACATTTTCAGGGGAGACTGCCACGGATGTCAACGAGGAACTGACCACTTTCTTGAACAAAGTACAACAAGCTCTGGACACCCCTTTGTATGCATCGAACAAGGGGAAGGTGTTGTCACTCCTGCTCGATGGCTATGCGCGCTCCCGCTGGTTGGCCATGGACGCAGAGTCCAAGACCAACTATGAAGCCATTGTCAGTATGCTCAAAAGCGGTTTTTCTGGACCGTTACAGAAACATACCAAGTCTATGCTCTTTAACACTGCTGCGAAAAAGCCCGACGAGACGTTTATCGCATATATCTCGCGCCTCCGCGTATTGGCTGGTGAGCACTATTCCACCCTTTCCAAAGAGAACATCGAATTGATCCTCAAGGATAAATTCCTGAACACAATCGACCTTGCCACCAGACAGTATATTTATCAACAACTCCATACCCGAAAGGAAGACCAGATCACTGTGACTCTTGATAGTCTAGTGGAGATGGCCCGGACCAAGGAAGCCATTGACCAGCTTCTTCCCGAACCAGTTACGGATGTTGCAAAGATGGTATCGTCGGTTCAAAATGACGAAGACTCTGTTCCCGTGCCATCCAACAGTCAACGTGTTAGTGACATCGACCATATTCCCAGATCGACTCATCGATCACCGCGACCAAATCGTCGGCGATATGATGGAGACCAACCACGACATTTTGCAAATGGACGTGATTGTCCATCACCGGATGATTCACCGTATCATCCTCGCAAGTCCCCAGATAGAGATTTTCGAAATGATAGTGGGGGCTCATACCACTACAGCAGTCCTCGACGATGTGAGCAGTATGGCAGCTCTCCTTCCCAGAGACGCTACAGCCCTGCTCCGACTGGCATGTCTTCTTACCGACGTTATCACAGCCCTGCAGATCCCCGCGAGTATTCTCGGCGGTGGTCTGATGACTACCGATATTCGCCAAGACGATCTTACAATTCCCCGGACTCCAGGTACAGACACTACAGTCCGGCGGAGACACAGCGGTATTCCGGCAGATATCCAAGTCCAGGGCGTGGACCACACGCTTCAGAACCTAGGACTTCCAGCCCTTACAGTGTACGTGAAGCGGCTCCATCTTATGATCGCAGTGACCGCAGCTATGGTGACGCCTCCGGAACATACGGCACACCAAGGCAGTTAGATTCTCGTCATCGGTCACCTAGTCCACGTTTTAGACCAGGTGGGCCGAGGACTGTCCGGTTTGGTCGGTGTCATATCTGCCACCAGGAGGGTCACTACGCCCGGGAGTGTCCCAATAACCCTCACCGTCGTTCTTATGCTGTACGCAGTTGGCCAGTGGTTCAAGAGAAAGAGTTCATCCAACGCCATTCCAGCCCGGCGAAGCCAATCGTTGTTTCCACCATACTTGGTGGACAGCGTGTCAATTGCCTTCTTGATGGGGGATCGGACATTTCAATAATTGATGAAGCCTTTTACCGCAAACTGCCACATTCACGACAATGGGAACTAAAGGACATCCAGGCGTCCTTCGTAACAGCCAACGGCACCAAGTTTCATGCATGTGGTGCTACACTGCTGGACTTCAAGCTGGGGCCAGCCCAGGGGCTCCACTCAGTATATGTGGTCAGAGGTTTGGCTGAGAGGTGCATCCTTGGTGTAGATTTCTTGCACAAACACCATATCCAGATAAACTATGGGCGACGTCTCGTGGAGGTGCTAGATGCCGACAAGTCCTCTGTGATACCCATTGTGTCAGACGCGCGAGCTCCTGCTGCGTGTCGGGTGTCGATCTGTCATGACGTTTCCCTAGCCCCTGGCGAACAATTCATCACTCCAGTGAAGGTAGATGGTACCGGCCATAAATACCAATATGACGTTATGCTGGACCCCATTTGTGGACAAACGGAGAAGACCAGTGTGTTGATTGGACACACACGGACTCGTGTGAAAGAAGCAAGTGCCATGCTTCTGATGCTAAACGCAAGTGATCACCCCGTTACCTTAACAAAAGGTACACAAGTGGCATGGGCCGAGAAAGTTTTAGAGGTCATGCCATGGCAAGAGCAAGGCCAACCTGCCTCTCCAGCCAAAACAGAGCAACGTGCATATCAAGTCAGCCCTTCTTCGCTTGACTCTAAACCTGCGAGTTCTGACCTACCGCAGGTACCCACCGGTTTGGACTCTGCCAAACGCGACAAACTCCAGAGTTTGCTGGATAAATACCACGATGTGTTCTCAGCTGACCCATCGAAGCTTGGCTGTACCAGACTGGTTCAACATTCGATTGACACGGGGGATAACCATCCCATCAAGGAGCAATGGAGACGCATGCCTTGGTCCCAGAAGGAAACTGCTCGAAACCAGATTCGTACAATGGAAGAACAGGGCATTATAGAACCAAGCAACGGTGCTTGGAGATTTCCTATTGTCCTGGTTAAGAAAGGAAATGGCCAGATCCGATTTTGTATTGACTTCAGAAAATTGAATGCAGTGACACGACGAGACTGCTATCCTCTCCCACGAGTGGACGAAACGTTAGATGCACTCTCCGGAGCATGTATCTTTTCCACTCTCGACCTTGCCACAGGGTATTGGCAAATACCCTTGGACGACGATGCCAAGGCCAAGACCGCATTTGCTGCCCGGATGGAGGCTTGTACCATTTCAGAAAAATGCCGTTTGGGTTAGTTAACGCTCCTGCGACGTTCATGCGCCTGATGGAGCTGGTCCTGCGGGGTTTACAATGGGATATTTGTTTACTTTACCTGGACGACATAGTCATATTCTCGAAGAGCTTTGACGAACACCTGGAACACCTGGAGCGAGTCTTCTCTCGTCTACGGCAGGCGAATCTCACTTTGAAGAACCATCGAAATGCCATTTAGCTCGCCAACAGGTTCTATACCTAGGACACATTATTTCTAAAGCAGGAATCAGCCCGGATCCACAAAAGACGGAAGCCGTTACTCATTACCCTCAACCTCGAAACGCCCGGGAGGTTCGTAGTTTTTTGGGCCTAGCTGGCTATTATCGCCGGTTTATCCGAAACTTCGCTGACATCTCTCGTCCGCTGACGAAGTTGACGGAGAAAGCCTCGCCTTTTATCTGGAGTAGCGAATGCGAGGTTGCTTTCCAAACTCTGAAGGAGGCACTGACTTCAGAACCGATACTGGCCTTTCCAGATTTCCGCCTACCTTTCCAACTGCACACAGATGCCAGTCTGTTCGCTCTGGGCGGCGTGCTTTCACAAGTACAACACGGAAAAGAACGGGTGATCGCGTATGCGTCCAGGTCCCTAAATCCTGCTGAGAGGAATTATCCAACCATACAGCGCGAATGCCTGGCTATTGTATGGGCTTGTAGGGTTTTTCGCTCATACCTGTATGGGCGCCCGTTTGTCCTGTTGACAGATCACAAACCTCTGGTATATCTGAGAAAACACAAGAACATTAATTCCAGATTGACAAGATGGAGCTTGGAAATGGAAGAATTCCAGTATGATATTCAATACCGGGCAGGGAAACTCAATGGAAATGCGGACGCTCTATCGCGAATCTCGGTGACTGACCCAATAGTGAAAGCTGTATATTCCATTGGGCATACGCAAGATGTCAGTTCAGATGTGATTATGGTTCCTCTCGGACCCTCTGCTATTGAAGTCGCGCAACAAGAAGACCCCATGATCAGAACAGTGGTCGACTGGGTCGTCTCTGGGAGAAAAGTCCCTGCATCGAAAATTAAATCCAGTTCAACAGAACTAAAGGCATATTGGAAGTGTCTTCCTCTGTTGAGAGTTCGTGATGATGTGCTTTACAAGAAAGACACCGATTTCGCACAGACTTCGAGGGACTGGCTGGTAGTCGTTCCTGCAAGTTTGGTGCCGGAGGTACTAGTAGCAGCTCATGACAACCCGACTGCGGGTCACTTAGGCCAGGACAAGACAATCCACAACATAAGGTATCGATTCTTCTGGCCTGGATGGAGGACCGATGTGAAGAATTACTGTAATAGTTGTCAGCAGTGTTCCTTGCGCAAATCGCCGACGCCAAAACCCACGGCCCCTCTTAACCCTGTCATAGCCACTCGACCGTTCCAATTCATTTCGATGGATTTTCAGGGTCCACTCCCGACATCAGGTCGTGGTAAGAAAAACATCCTTGTTCTTCAGTGTAAGTTTACGAAATACATAGAAGCGTACGCTCTCGCCAATCAAGAGGCTACCACTGTGGCCGATGTCCTTGTCGAGCGTTTCATTCCCCACTTTGGGATTCCAGAGGTTCTGCACACCGATCAAGGCGCAAATTTTACATCTGCCCGTCTGCAAATAAAAAAGACTAGGACTGCTCCATATACGCCTCGTTGTAACGGGCAGGTCGAGCGCGCCAATAAAGTGTTGGCTGAATCTCTGGCCGTCACGACGAAGCAGTGCTGCAATGGTGATGTGAGGAACTGGGATAAATATCTCCCGCTTGTCTCCATGGCCTATAACACGGCCCAAAATTCATCGACGAAGTACCCGCCGGCGTATTTGGTGTATGGCCGATTACCACGTTCTCCAGTGGATGTGATGTTCGGTACGAGCCAGAGCTCTCCCCCTGGACCCTCCGTGGACGAGTATGCACTTCAACTTCATGAACGTATCTTGAAGGCGTTTGCTGAAGTACGTCTTAATCAGACCGCAGCATCGGAGCGTCAGAAAAAGTACCACGATCAGAAAGTGCGAGGGGGCCAGTACAGTATCGGAGACAAAGTATATCTGAAACGGCACGTGTTCGATGAAGGTGAGAGTAAGAAATTTGCGGATCGGTGGCGTGGTCCTTATGATGTCACTAAAGTATTAGGACCAGCAACTTATGAAATTTACTGCCCAACCACCGACCACCGAGCGGTTGCAAACTTCTCTAACTTGAAAAGAGCATATTGTCGACCTGACCGGTTGACAGGTCAGGCGAACCCTGAGATGGTGATCCAGGTAGTGCCAGGCAAGGACCGAATGCTCCGTACTAACACTGGGTCACAAGTATCTGAGGAAGAAGAGATGCTCGCGCTCACTGATATTGGTCGTGGTGCCCATGGTGTGCCTGTACGACAAGACTTAGTTGACACGCCTCCACCACCTCCTCCGCCTCCTGCCCGTGTCACCTCCCATTCCCCGAGTACAACCCATGCCCAGCCAATCACCACTCCTGTGCGTCGTTCATCTAGAATCCCCAAACCTGTAACTCGGTATGACCCGTCCTAATCTGTTTTTGGGTGGCCTTGTTCCATTATAAGGGGGAGGGGAGTGTTATGTATTCCATACGAAGATTTTTATTTTTGTTTTTTCCTGTTTCGGCTGATTCAACAATCTGAGTCTGATAGGTCTAAACTTGCTGAAATGTGTCATGCGTGTAGTACGTGCAGTACAGGGTGACTAATGAGATTATTGGTAATTTGATTAGGATGATTTTATTGTCATTGTTTTATTGATAGAACTGAGAAATGAATAACGGTTTTAATCGAATATTTGAGAATATGTATTTTTTTTTGGCATTACCCATTGCTATGATAATTGATATTTTCTTCTTAAGATGGTATTGCTCGATGAATGTCGGGATACATTTTGGGGACTTAGGGGGGACGAATGTGATACTCCCATAAGGAACTATGTTACGCAATATG
This sequence comes from Hanleya hanleyi, assembly GCA_036873755.1. NCBI lineage: Eukaryota > Metazoa > Mollusca > Polyplacophora > Lepidopleurida > Hanleyidae > Hanleya > Hanleya hanleyi. The sequence continues at coordinate 15,979 of JAVTVY010018654.1, forward strand.
TTATGCGCGTATGAATCTGAACCGGAGATAGTCCGGGAGTGATAAGGTTGATTCAGATTAGAGCGGAACTGTTATGGTGGCTGTACCTTGTAACGACTGTCCACGAATAAACCCTGCATCTTTCCGTCAAACCATCTTCCATCCATTTATTGAGTCTGATAGTAAGAACCTGCAATACTGGTCATCACAATGATGTCTTGCCGGCATCATTGAAAACTGTTGACCGCTTCTCTCTTGCAGGAAACTAGCCTAGTTTCATGTACACTATTATTTATTCTTTTAATTTGGTGCCAATACAATTATATGAATTAGGTCTTTGGATTATGGAGACGGAAATTCTTTAATGGATGACGGCTGATATTGAATGACGGACCAGACGCTCGTATTTCAATCTTGAAGTATGCCGGTTCTAGAAAAGTTCTAATGTTAATCAACTATTTTATCATATTGGTAAAAAAAATGACTTAGATGATCGCCTTGACGTATCTCCTTGTTTTTCTCGTCCAGGTGAAGTACAGCATGTACGGTCTAGCCTGGTCATTATTATTCGAAACGACGGATAAAATAACACGATTTTTTTAGTCAAATGGTCCGATATCCGATATTCGTTCAAACCAGAATGCCTGGACTCCAGAAAATCGTGTAGATTTTGTCACTCATGTGCATCGAAGAGCAGAACCAGTGAACGAACATCAACCATCCGAACATGCTTGAACCGTTTAATTTCTCATCCTCCATAATGCAGGTCAGTATACTCCGTATCAGCCCCTGCACTCAGATTGGGCCAATACAGTTATTACTCGAACAAACTGTTTAAAGCTACAGCCACTGAACGGATGGCGTTATAGCGCGCTTCGCCGGGTTCGCAGACAAGCCAACTTTATAATATATATGGTAATACGCTGTAGAACGGTCTCTCTGATGAGCTCGCTGAAAGGACACGCATGCGTCTATCCAAGTCAAAACAGTGACGGCTACTGACAACTTGAGTTCAAAGGGGATGAAATATACACATTGCTGGCCTCTATTTTTTCAAATATGGGCATATTCGGAAAGGTCATGAGGTCACGAAGGCTGTTCGGAAAGACTATCAATAAACGACAACGACTGGTCTCAGCCCTCACGAATTCGTCTTGTCATGGGTCGGATTTGTCAGACGACCCATGTCTAGGGATGATCCTATATTCAGGAAATCGGGTCAATGTGAAATTGTATAACAGCCTTACATTGTGAACTTGATGGTTGCTTAACCTTTCAGAAAGATAAGCAACTATTAGAACTACCACAGATTTGATTTTGCGATTCCCGAAAGCACCAGGTTGGAGTTAAGAGTCGTCAGGATACCTTAATATTTGAAATAACCACAAGGACAATAGATCTTCCAACTGCGCAACTGCATCACATAATGTGTCATGAGAGGGAAAGGGGTGGGCACAACCTGTAACCATCTCGGTCATCTATACGCGGTAAGACTGATCTTATGGATGGCGAAGTGTACGCAAATCGCGGTGGGCAATGCATTTTAGGTTGTCTTAGGCCATTGTCCCTTGATTGCTTGTTTAGCATGACCTTGGTTATTTAAATACACATGCTAGAAGCTATAATTATTTATTGTTAGTTATTAAATTGCAAACAAATTGTATACGCAGATGAAGAAAATGAATAAGTTTTAGGCCTACTCATGAAAAAATCCATCTTTTTTAATTATTTGCCCTCAAAATATAAATTTGGTCATGATAAACAACCGATCAAGTGAAAATGGTCTTATGTAAGATTGCAGATTTCTAGTTTATTTGCTTCTGGTGTAACATTGTATTCAGAACCAAAGACAATCATGTAACAACGAGTAACAGCTTCAGATCTATTGGACTAGTTGGATTTTCACCAAACAGGGACACCCAAGACCAGTGAATGGGAAGTCAAAGAGGTGAGTAGATATAAAAATGATCTGGAGGCCCATTTAGGGGCAGGTAACTCTTTTGAACAATTCCTGGTTATCTCCCCTGATTCGCACATTTCTGCCCCAAAATGGGCCTCCACATCCACTTTTACTACTTATCAAATCGACATCACGGACGACGTCACATCCGGTCACATGATATCTGGATCACAGGTCACTTCCTGTGACATCTCTTCCGGTCACGTGACGGCCCAGCAAGAGTTATCTGCCCTTACATAATACCCCAGTGACTTCTAATCTTAATCAACGGGGAATGCATGTATGGGATAGGAGGATTGGGGGATCATTTTTTTTCTTGTGGATTTTACTATGGAGTGTGGTACCTTGTTTTCTTTGTCTCGCGATGTAGAACACGATGAGAGGGGGTCTCGAGGCCAGAGGTTGACTTTCGCTGGTTTGTGGTGGACACGTTAGGTCCATTCTGGCGCAGTGGACAATGTTATTCCCAGTGGGGAACCCATTCAAGGACATTCGTGGTATGGGGTGTGACCCCTTGTTTTCTTCATCTCAAGCTGTAGAACATGATAGGAGGGGTCTCGAGGCCATGTGTTGACTTTTGCTGAAAAGCGCTGATAAAGCATGCGCAGTAGGCAGGCAGATCGAGGTGGACGTTTTGGGATCTAGGTGGATCCAGTAGTCAGATTGGGTTGTGTGAGGTGTCAGTTTGAAGCATTCCTGGGGGGAGTGTCCAGCTGGATGGGTGTGGAGTGGGAATGGCGTCTATCTTCGCATGTGAAATAGAAAAGGCGTATTCGAATGGACGTTTTTGGAGGTCTTGGTTGGCCAATAGTGGTCCGATTGGGGTTGCGGAAGGTGTCATCGTGAAGCTCTCGTGGGGGACCAATCGACTGGACTAGTGTGTCGTCCGTTATCAACATTCTGCGCATGCTCAGGCAGGGAATTATGAGAATGGACGTTCTGGGGATAGAGGTGGATCCCTAGTGGTTCGAATGGGGTATCAGTTTGAAGCTCTCATGGGGTAGCGTCCAACTGAACTGGTGTGGAGTAAAAGTAGCGCAATGGTGCGCATGCGCAAGCAGAGAATGGTGGAAAAAGGGCATTGGAATGGACGTTTTGTGGTCGAGGTGGTAGATGAAGCAGCATATTTGCCCTTTGATCTCTGTGGAGAGTTGTACAGTAACGCCTTAGGGACGCCCTTGGTGGAGATGGGGGCCTTGTTTCAACTGTTACCTGTGTGTGTATGTGTGTGATGATGTTGTTGGTGTGTTCGTGGTGTGTATGGTGGTAGTGGTGTGTGGTGGTGGCGGTGGTGTGCGTGGTGGTGGTAGTAGTGGTGTGGTGGTGGTCGCTGTGGTGGTGTCTGTACATATAGGGATTAACACGTGACCCTCATCAGTCCATATGTATTGGTCGACAGTACGTGTATGTTCTGTAGGAGAACCTTCTCTCGTCGCGTATGCTCAGATACATTCAATGCAAACACAACCAAGAGACACCACCGAGTCCCGCTATAGGTCCACCATGTGAAGTAGAGCATCCCTATACATGACGGTGAGCGGCCCTATGGGATGTGGAAAGACGTCCTGGATGATCAAATTCTTAGAAGAACCCCTCAGTTATACACGTATAGTCTGGTGCTACAGGCCGTGGCAGCCCGCCTACGAAACTACAAGGTGACAGAACGTGAGCCTCGACCCAGGGATTCCTCACGATATCGACCAAGTTACAAGCGTCTAGTCCGTCATTCATAATCCAGCCGTCGTCCATTAGAGAATATCCGCGTCCATAATCCAAAGACCTATTCCATTTCCATATAACAGTATTAGCACCAAATTCAAAGACAAAAGTATACATAAACATAGGCTTGTTTCCTGCAAGAGAGAAGCGGTCAACAATTTTCAATGATGCCGGCAAGACATCATGGTGTTCCAAAATATCAAATCCGTATCGCTGATCAGTATTCTTAATCCATAATATTCGTTATAGAGTCGTCATCTAAAAATGATGTACCTCAGTCACGCTTTGATTGTGACTGTTCATATGAGTACCATGAGGATCTTGAAGTACATGGGTTCATACGGCCCCTAACCCCGGGTTAAGCGGAATTAGACACAAGTTACGAAACGTAGCGCCATAGATCTTGCACGCTACGTTCGTATTTTGCTATCAGCATGCGATATGTATCGCCAAATTTGAGAAACTTTGAGTGTAGGCGCTTGGTGGAATAGCCCTGTTTTTTAAGTTTCTGCACTAATGTTTTGTGACGTTGATTAAAATCGTCACATTTAACACAGGATCTAGCAAATGCTACTAAGCGAGATATGTATACGCCATATGCAGGTCCCACTGGAATATTACTGTCCAGAAAGGGATAGTTTGCGATGTCGAAATTGTAATCATCTCTTTTGTCATAAAGTCGACGAGAGAGAATGCCCGCTTCATTTTTGTAGAGATATAGATCTAAATATGATGTGTCTGTAGGGCTATCTGTAGTTTCCTTCAAATCCAGTGAAGGCGGATATATATCCTTCACTGCGTCATTTATATAGCGATTATCCACAGCGAGAAGATCGTCTATATAGCGTTTGGTGAATGAAAAGGAACGGGCTTTGAGTGGATCGGTTTTTGAAAGCGCCAGCATATAGTCATATTCATAAGAGAACAGATACAGGTCAGCCAACAGGGGTGCACAATTAGTACCCATTGGAATACCTATGTGCTGCTGATATATTGTGTTGCCAAATTTCACATAGATATTTTTAATGAGAAATTCAAGCAACTCTATAAACAAAGAAACATCCCATGAATGATATCTCTTGTATGTAGTCGAGCTAAATAATGCTTTATGGCTTCCGACATTAATATATCTACGATCAGTTTTCTTGAACACAAGATACTATTAATGAACTTAGACGGTCAATAAGGTCCTGATGAGGGATTGTAGTATAGAGAGTCGAGAAATCCCATGTGGATACATGTCTGTACGGTATGTGACGTTTAGCATCAAGTTCTTCCGTAAGACATTTTGAGTTTTTCAATATCCACATACATTCAATGCCCGAGTTCTTGAAAATAGTGGCGCAATACCTTTCCCAAAATGCTTTTACCTCCTGAAGGGCCCTCGTCAATAGGGTTGAAAGAAGCTTGGTGGTGCAGCTTCTAGAACCAGCTATGAAGCTGGCCGTACCTTTGGCCGTACCATGTGTCTAATTCCGCTTAACCCGGGGCTAGGGGCCGTACATCTTATACCCCCTCGGGGGTATGAGCTTTTAAGTCTACGAACAGGTAGCCGTACGGATGACTTGTCGCGCCTTGAAACGCCTGCATGAAATGGGCGCTTTTCTGAGGACAAATTAGACTACCCAACACACGGATTTGTGCTCTGTCGATGGGATGGGAGAACAAAACAAAGTATTGGCAGTTCAAGGCAATATCTCTGGACGCCTCCCCTTGAGAAAAGAGATTCTGGGTCAAATAGATGACGGACAGATTCCGATGATGGGATCCTTTGGTAAACAAGTCGGCAACGTGTGAATTGTCCTTGGTCGCACCCAGTAGATCATCTAGCACTACCACGCTGGTCTGCTCGCATTCGAAGAAATATGGTTGATCGATATCGTGAGGAGTCCCTGGAACGAAGCTCACATTCTGTTACCTTGTAGTTTGGTAGGCGGACTTCCACTGGCTGTAGCAGGTATAACTAAGGGGCCCTTCTTCTAAGAATTTGATGACTCGGGACGTCTTCCCACATCCTGTAGGGCCGCTCACCATCATGGTATAGGGATGCTCTACTTCATTTGGTGGACCTATAGGGTGACTCGATGGTGTCTCCTGATTGTTTGCATTGAATGTGTCTGAGCGTACTAACGCTACGAGAGAAGGTTCTCTAACAGAACGTACACGACGTTGAACAATACATGTGGACTGATGAGAGACACGTGTTAATCCCTATACGTAGACACTACCACCACCACAGCGACCACCACCACCACCAAACACCACTGCTACCCCCACCACCACAAACCACATCACTACCACCACCACCACACACCACTACCACCACCACCACAAACATACCACCTATATCACCACCACACACACAGGTATAAACTCTACCAGGCAGCCAGTTCGAACAAGGCCCCATCTCCACCAAACGCATCCATAAGGCGTTACTGTAAAACTCTCCAGAGGTCATAGGGCAAATATACTGGGATTCTGCTTCCTCTACTACTGCAATGGATTACATCCCTTGAGTTTTACTTCCCCGAAATTGAGAGACATTATCTCGACAACATTCCTATTTCTACGACACACCAGGTGTAAAGTCCGTGTTCCATTTCGGAGAAAACGTACACTCACCCATGACTGATCGGCCTGGAGCTCTTCCCATTGATACCCTCCCCGACCCAGTATGCCCATTATGGGCCCACCACGACCACAAAATGTCCATTCCAATGCCTTTTTTCTACCATTCCATGCCTGCGCAACATGGCGCTACATTTACTCCACCTTGATGTTTTGTACAGTACCATTAATGGAATTTTGTTCCCCTGCATCTCCGTGTTTTCGTTACAAACAAAGGAGACGGAGAGGAAGGCTTGCATCTCAGAAAGCACGGACAGACCAGTCTCCCGCTTTTCTTCAACAAACGAAGATCTGCCCTTTGCTCTTAGGCAGATCTAGCCGATTACATTGGTAGCATTTCTGTGCATTCGAAAAAACCTTTGCACTGCAGCCGCAACATTTATGGGTTTCTGTTGCTACCGACTTACCTTGAAATTGCAAGACTTTACTTTCTTGGGTTTGTCTTAAGGCTAAGGCATATCTGAAATATGTTAATGCCATTGATTTCAGGTAGACTAACTTCTTCATCACGATGCAGCTTGGACCTCCTATCAAACTTCAATCCTGTTTGGCATAGAAATTTATGCTGAATTGCAACCCACTCCAGTGTATATTTCTATGTATATCATATGTAGAAAACAATTTATGCTAAATTGCAGCAAATTCAGTGTATATTTGTGTCTATGTAAGAAGAATGAGTGAATATGATTCAACGTCCCTTTCAACTATATTTCAGTCTTATCACGACATTGGGTCCTATTCCTTTTCACACCGGGAACCCCACGTGTAGGGTCCCATTCCTTTTCACATCCGGGAACCCCAAACGTCCCTGGAACGAAGCTCACATTCTGTTACCTTGTAGTTTGGTAGGCGGACTTCCACTGGCTGTAGCAGGTATAACTAAGGGGCCCTTCTTCTAAGAATTTGATGACTCGGGACGTCTTCCCACATCCTGTAGGGCCGCTCACCATCATGGTATAGGGATGCTCTACTTCATTTGGTGGACCTATAGGGTGACTCGATGGTGTCTCCTGATTGTTTGCATTGAATGTGTCTGAGCGTACTAACGCTACGAGAGAAGGTTCTCTAACAGAACGTACACGACGTTGAACAATACATGTGGACTGATGAGAGACACGTGTTAATCCCTATACGTAGACACTACCACCACCACAGCGACCACCACCACCACCAAACACCACTGCTACCCCCACCACCACAAACCACATCACTACCACCACCACCACACACCACTACCACCACCACCACAAACATACCACCTATATCACCACCACACACACAGGTATAAACTCTACCAGGCAGCCAGTTCGAACAAGGCCCCATCTCCACCAAACGCATCCATAAGGCGTTACTGTAAAACTCTCCAGAGGTCATAGGGCAAATATACTGGGATTCTGCTTCCTCTACTACTGCAATGGATTACATCCCTTGAGTTTTACTTCCCCGAAATTGAGAGACATTATCTCGACAACATTCCTATTTCTACGACACACCAGGTGTAAAGTCCGTGTTCCATTTCGGAGAAAACGTACACTCACCCATGACTGATCGGCCTGGAGCTCTTCCCATTGATACCCTCCCCGACCCAGTATGCCCATTATGGGCCCACCACGACCACAAAATGTCCATTCCAATGCCTTTTTTCTACCATTCCATGCCTGCGCAACATGGCGCTACATTTACTCCACCTTGATGTTTTGTACAGTACCATTAATGGAATGTTAATGGAATTTTGTTCCCCTGCATCTCCGTGTTTTCGTTACAAACAAAGGAGACGGAGAGGAAGGCTTGCATCTCAGAAAGCACGGACAGACCAGTCTCCCGCTTTTCTTCAACAAACGAAGATCTGCCCTTTGCTCTTAGGCAGATCTAGCCGATTACATTGGTAGCATTTCTGTGCATTCGAAAAAACCTTTGCACTGCAGCCGCAACATTTATGGGTTTCTGTTGCTACCGACTTACCTTGAAATTGCAAGACTTTACTTTCTTGGGTTTGTCTTAAGGCTAAGGCATATCTGAAATATGTTAATGCCATTGATTTCAGGTAGACTAACTTCTTCATCACGATGCAGCTTGGACCTCCTATCAAACTTCAATCCTGTTTGGCATAGAAATTTATGCTGAATTGCAACCCACTCCAGTGTATATTTCTATGTATATCATATGTAGAAAACAATTTATGCTAAATTGCAGCAAATTCAGTGTATATTTGTGTCTATGTAAGAAGAATGAGTGAATATGATTTAACGTCCCTTTCAACTATATTTCAGTCTTATCACGACATTGGGTCCTATTCCTTTTCACACCGGGAACCCCACGTGTAGGGTCCCATTCCTTTTCACATCCGGGAACCCCATGCTGCCTCAGTCGCCTCTCACGACAAGCTCTCTCAGGAGCTGTGGCCTATTCTTACCATGACCTGCGGTGTGCACAATGACATCCCAGGTCAATCCTAGCTAAGATTCATAGCGTCTCCCTTCCCTCACCGCTATGCCAACGACAAATACATTTCCCTGGTGGTAACTCGAACATCTCCATGGCGCACTTATTATTACCTTTGCGCCCTATTGGACCTTCATTACTTGAAAAAGTGGGCCGCCATGAATAAAAATACCATAACCGATGTTGAGATCATCATCCCCTGTATACACGGGGTCAATAATGACGGAAATGCCCATCTTCTTGACCCTCGATTTCAGGTGATTTTGAGGCTCCATAGGGATAATTTTGACGTCTGTAATTAATATATGACCAACGAAGGGCCAGCTAGTCTGCCATTTCTGTATTTTTATTCATGGCGGCCCATTTTCTCAAGTTAATGAAGGTCCAATAGGGCGCAAAGGTAATAATAAGTGCGCCATGGAGATGGTTCGAGTTACCACCAGGGAAATGTATTTGTCGTTGGCATAGCGGTGAGGGAAGGGAGACGCTATGAATCTTAGCTAGGTCAATCCCCGGAAGCTTCATGGGCTGTAGAAAGAACAAGTCTGAGGGGAAGGCATGCATCTCAGAGAGCGAGAGCAGACAACTCTGGAACGTTTTTTAAACAAAAGATCGCCAACTGTCATCAATTGTCAGCTGTGGCTTAAGGACTCTCGCTCAAGGAATTTGTCCAGTCATGGAGGATTCCAGCCTTTACCCGAGATTTACATCTTTGGCCATGTGTGGTTTTTCAATGATGCCACGGTTCATGATCATTATGATTATCCAGCTGAGGTAGGTTTCTTGGGTAACTCTGGACCATGGCCACTGAATATAGAGTGAGTGGGTGAATATTTTTCAACGTCGCTTTCAACACTATTTCAGTCATATCACGACGTTTGGTGATATTCCTTTTCACACCCAGAAACTACACAGGTGGGGTCCTATTCCTATTCACACCCGGGAACCTCACGGATGCCCCAGTTAGTCTCCTCTTACGACAAGCAGAACACACTCATTCAAGTGCAGAGCGACCTTGTTTCTCTTATTCAATGCTTGGCTTTCACCACCATCAACTTGGTTACTTAAAAACGGTCTTATTTCCTTCTGACATTGGCTCTTAGCATGACCTGGCGCATTACAGTTGTAGCATTTATGTACGTTCGAGAATACCTTTACACCGCAATGTCAACCTTTATGGGTTTCCTCTGCTACCGACTTCTTTTGAAATTGGAATTGGTGGGATTTTTATGTAAAAGATAGGAAAAATTTATGTCTGGCGGCTTGATTCATACGACTCCACAGGAAAACCTATCCCGGCACCTCACGTTCAGACCAGAAAAGAGGAGTCTAGGACGTAGCCTATGTATCTCAGCTTCAGTCTTTTTGCAATGTTCATGTCAAAACTACGAAGTAACCACATGGCTTAAGCAGAATTAGATACGCTAGCTTGGGAGTTGTGATAACAGATCAGCTCAAATAATTAATCCATCTGATGTCAATGGATGAGCATCGAGGGCATCTGATGGTAGCGTATGCCAGAACATGGGGTGAACATAGTAAATGCAAGAATTCTAACCTGTAATTCTTGACATCATGCAGTAAATTTTCCAAGTCAATAAACCTACATATATCTGTCAAATGACATGTACAGAAGGGTGGGCCTCGGGATAGTCCATCAGCAGAATACCACCATTTTCATATAAACAATTCGCGAGATGTCTAAGAGATGGGAAAAACCTATGTCTGGCGACTAAAAAGTAACCATAGGATGCCACATGAAAGTCTCTTTCAACATCTCACTTTCAGACTAGAACACAGAGGATTCCAGAATGCAACCTTGATCTTGGTCACGCTTTTGTTGCACCCATTATGCATGTGGAAACTTTGAACCAAACAGCCCCCAGCACCAGTTTTAGCACAAATGGACACGTTGGCTCGGGAGTTAGATATGTTAGCTCGCGAGTTAGATATGTTAGCTTAGAATTAGATATGCTATCTCAGAAAGCTTTATTCATTTTTGGGCAAGTGAATAGGATTTAACGTCATTCTCAATTACATTTCAGTCATATCACAATGTCCGGGTCCTATTCCGTTTCACACAAAGGAACCCCACAGGTGCCCCAGTTTATCGCCTCTTATGACAAGCTGTCTGGGGTGCTGAGACCTATTCTTATCATGACCAGAGCTGTGCACAATGACACCCTAGGTCAACCGGGCTTCTTTTTGGGGTTTGTCTTGAGACTGTTCACATCTCTGAAATGTGTCAATGCCATTGATTTCAAGTCGACAAACTGGTCAACATTTACATTTGCCGTGTCCATGTAAGTTGCGACTTTAACCCCCTGTTAACGATCCAGCAAGTTTGGCTTAGAAATTCATGCTGAATTGCAGCCCACTCGTGACTAACTACAGGTATCTCTAAGCATGGGATTGTAGGCGTCATTTAACGGTGTAAGTGCAGAAGCAATTTTGATAGTCTCACCAGCCTTCGAAGACATTTATAAAACTGATAAAGAAGAACAATTTCAAAATTATGTTGATTAGTCAGTAGCATTATTGGATTTAAATCATGCTTCTAAAATCCAGTCCATTTCTGAAAAATACTATAGCTTGGGTCGAAAGTAGGACCCATGTGTGGGCAGGGAAATATCAGCCATCACTTAATCTGATCAGTCGGATATGCCACTATTTTGACTTTCACCTACACTGAAGACCAGAAGTACCACTCGCAGATTGAATACTCTCGATAATTTACTCTGCCAAATAATGCTAGCAGTATCTTACCCATGTTCAAGTGGCAGTATTAAACATGTAGTTGTTCAGCAGCCTGTTCTCACTTTCATAAGCTGCACATATTTCAGATCAGACAAGGAAGCAATCTGAATAACCTCTGAGATGAATATAAAAATATCTACATCTGACTCTGCCACATCTGCATGTGATCCCATAAAAGAACGAGAGATCCTGAAGGATCTTGGCGCCCACCATTGTCCGATAATTGTAAGCTAATGACAAGAGGATCTTTTTGTCCATTGTTACCAAGAACAAACAATTGATTTGTAATTTTGTTTACAGAATTTCGAATCTGAGCGAAAAAGATCAAAAAAGGGACACTGGAAAACACCAAGATATAATCTTTCTAAGTTTAAGGAGTTTCAAGATTTCTAGAAACTGTACTTATGTCAGTTGTAATAGTACAAGAGAAAAGAGCAAAGTTAGTCTGAAAGTGAATGTCCGGAGGATCATTCGTCTTCGTTTTGTAGTAATTTATTTTGCACGTGTCATCATTGGGTACTGGAAGCGAAGACAAATGTCTTTGACCCTTTGGCATGAGCTATGAAACATACTTAAGATTTTATAATTAGGAACGAATGCTAATTCTGTTCTGTTTACTGGGCTAGTTTGAGATATCTTTTTTAAGATACCATGCTCGAAAATAGTAACATGGTACAATACTGAAGGGATCCGCGCAGCAATTTTGAAACTTCGAAAGTATTTGAATCCCGATTATCTCCCTTGGATCGAAACATGCAGTAGTCTAAAGTTGTCGAGTTGTAACGTTGTGTCACAAGAGTGACATCCCTTCATGTAGCCGACCCGTCGGCAGACGAAACAGTTCACTGGATTAAGAAAATTGATTTGAAATTTGAAGAAATATATTTTAATTCTGAATTATTTGAACTCCTTGATATGGAAGGTGAAGGTATGGATATTCTCTATAGTCACTATATAGAATATGTCCCAACGTTTGATCCGCCGACTCGTGTGATGCAACATCACAACTCGGGAATACCGTATTAATTTCAAGAGTAACTTTGATTTTGGAATCGGACCAAAAAAGGCATCTTGCACAACTAGGCCTCATGTGGAACCTGTGTACCAAATTTCAGAAAGAATCCATGAAGTAGTTCCTGAGAATTGACGATAATAATGTTTCAAGCGAAAATTTAAGATGGTCACCTGGCGGCCATATCGGATTTTCGAATCGGACCAAAAAAGATATCTTGCACAACTGGACCACAAAAAACCTGTGTACCAAATTTAAGGAAGATCCATGCATTACTTCTTGAGAAATCACGATAAAGTTTCATGGGAAATCCAAGATGGGCGCCTGGTGGCCATATTGGATTTTCAAATCGGACCGAAAAAGGTATTTTGCGCAGCTAGACCGCAAGGGGAACCTCTGTACCAAATTTGAGAAAGATCCATGCAGTACTTCCTGAGAAATCACGATGACAAAGTTTCATGGGGAAATCCAAAATGGCTGCCTTGTGGCCATATTGGATTTTCGAATCGGACCAGAAAAGGTATCTTGCACAAATAGATTCCACGGGGAACCTGTGTACCAAATTTGAGAAAGATCCATGAAATAGTTCCTGAGAAACTGCGATGACAAGGTTTCATGAGGAAATCCAAGATGGCTGCCTGGTGGCCATATTGGATTTTCGAATCGGACCAGAAAAGGTATCTTGCACAACTAGACCCCAAGGGGAACCTGTGTACCGAATTTGGGAAAGATCCATGCAGCAGTTCCCGAGAAATCGTGATAAGGTTTCATGGGGAAATCCAAGCTGGCCGCCTTGTGACCATATTGGATTTTCGAATCTGACCAGAAAAGGTATCTTGCACAACTAGACCCCAAGGGGAACATGTGTTCCAAATTTGAGAAAGATCCATGCAGCAGTTTCTGAGAAATCGGGATAACAAGGTTTCATGGGGAAATCTAATATGGCCGCCTTGTGGACATATTGGGTTTTCGAATCAGACCAGAAAAAGTATCTTGCACAACTAGACCCTAAGGGGAACCTGTGTACCAAGTTTGAGAAAGATCCATGCAGTACTTCCTGAGAAATGACAATAACGAAGTTTCATGGGGAAATCCAAGATGGCCTGTGTACCGAATTTAGGAAAGACCCATGCAGTAGTTCCTGAGAAATCGCGATAACAAGGTTTCATGGGGAAATCCAAGATGGCCGCCCTGTGGCCATAATGGATTTTCGAATCGGACCAGAAAAGGTATCTGCACATCTAGATCCCAAGGGGAACCTGTGTACCAAATTTCAGAAAGATCCGTTCAGTAGTTCCTGAGAAATCGCAATAACAAGGTTTCATGGGGAAATCCAAGATGGCCGCCCTGTGGCCATATTGGATTTTCGAATCAGACCAGAAAAGGTATCTGCACAACTAGGCCCCAAGGGGAATCTGTGTACCGAATTTCAGAAAGATCCACGCAGTAGTTCCTGAGAAATCGTGATAACAAAGTTTCATGGGGAAATCCAAGATGGCCGCCCTGTGGCCATATTGGATTTCCGAATCGGACCAGAAAAGGTATCTGCACATCTAGACCCCAAGGGGAACCTGTGTACCAAATTTCAGAAAGATTCGTGCAGTAGTTCCTGAGAAATCGCGATAACAAGATTTCATGGGGAAATCCAAGATGGCCGCCCTGTGGCCATATTGGATTTTAGAATCGGACCAGAAAAGTGATCTGCACAACTAGACCCCAAGGGGAACCTGTGTACCAAATTTCAGAAAGATCCGTGCAGTAGTTCTGAGAAATCGTGATAACAAGAATTGTTTACGGACGGACGCCGGACCACGGACGAAAGGCGATTTGAACAGCCCACCATCTGGTGATGGTGGGCTAACAAGAGACAAGTGACAGTCAATCACACCACTCTTTGACTGAAGCATGAGAATGGCCATTACATAGGATATATTTACGATGACAAAGCAGCATAGCTCTGGGGGGGGGGGAAACAATTCACATGAAACAGTGACAAGTTCAACAAGTCTTTATATGGGTGTCAATATATGCCCTTGCACACCTTTGACTGCGAAAACCGAATCTTAAGGAACAAAAAATTTCATGTCTAGCTATCAATTCTTGACAAAATATCATAAAATATGATTTTGACCCAGAAAAAGAGTGAGTGAGTGAATATGATTTAATGTCGCTTTCAACACTATTTCAGTCATATCACGACTTTTCCTACCTATTCCTTTTCACACCCGGGAACCCCATGGGTGGCCCAGTTAGTCGCCTCTTAGGACAAGCTCTCCGAGGCGAGGGACTGAGGCCTATTCTTAATCTTACCATGACCTGGAGTGTACACAACGACATCCCAGGTTATCCCCCGGAGCCTCAGGGCTAGTCCAGAAAAAAATAGGTCACGGTCATTGTCAATAAATTGATCCATCACCAGTTACATAGTCTCTAAATGTGGTAAAACTATAGCTATAATCCTACCAAAGTTCTTCCATAATTACCAGTTACTTTGTCTCTAAATGCAGTAAAACTACAGCTATAATCCTACCAAAGTTATTTCTATCGTAATTACCAGTTACATAGTCTCTAAATGTGGTAAAATTATAGCTATAATCCTACCAAAGTTATTCCTATCGTAATTACCATTTAGTCTCTAAATGTGGTAAAATTATAGCTATAATCCTACCAAAGTTATTCCTATCGTAATTACCAGTTACATAGTCTCTAAATGTGGTAAAACTATAGCTATAATCCTACAAAAGTTATTCCTATCGTAATTACCAGTTACGTAGTCTCTAAATGTGGTAAAATTATAGCTATAATCCTACCAAAGTTATTCCTATCGTAATTACAATGAGTGAATATGATTTAACATCGATTTCAACAATATTTCAGCTGTATCACGACAGTTGGGTCCTATTTCTTTTCACACCTGGGACCCAGTTAGTCGCCTATTATGATGAGCTGTCCAAGGAGCTGATGCTCTTAATTCTTTCCATGACCGGGAGTGTGCACAATGACATCCTAGGTCAATCCCATGGCCTGGAGTGTGCACAATGACACCCTAGGTAAATCCCATGACCTGGAGTGTGCACAATCACAAAGGTCAATCTAATCATGACCTGAGTGTGCACAATAACACCCTAGGGAAATCCAATCATGACATGGAGTGTGCACAATGACACCCTAGGCATGCTAGCTCCAATCATGACCTGGAGTGTGCACAATGACACCCTAGGTCAATCCCATGACCTGGATTGTGCACAATGACACCCTAGGGCAATCCAATCATGACCTGGAGTGTGCACAATGACACCCTAGGCATGCTAGCTCCAATCATGACCTGGAGTGTGCACAAGGTCAATCCCATGACCTGGAGTGTGCACAATGACACCCTAGGTCAATCCCATGAGCTGGAGTGTGCACAATGACACCCTAGGTCAATCCCATCATGACCTGGAGTGTGCACAATGACACCCTAGGTAAATTCCATGACCTTGAGTGTGAACAATCACACCCTAGGGCAATCCCATCATGACCTGGAGTGTGCACAATGATACCCTAGGTCAATCCCATGACCTGGAGTGTGCACAATGACACCCTAGGTAAATTCCATGACCTTGAGTGTGCACAAGGACACCCTAGGTCAATCCCATGACCTGGAGTGTGCACGACGACACCCTAGGTAAATTCCATGACCTTGAGTGTGCACAAGGACACTCTAGGTCAATCCCCGGAAGCCCCACATGGCTATCGTAATTAGAAATTGTTCTTTTTGATGGGTAATCTGATTCCAGGTTGGCAAATATCAACTTTTCTTGCTGATGGTAATGAATTAATAATCGGATATACCCGGAAATAGTGCTGCAGAGTTTCGAAGTGATCAAGTGAATATGAGTGAGTGCATATGATTTAACATCACTTAACAATATTGCAGTCATATGCGCCCTATTTATCTTCACACCTGAAAACCCCACGAGTGCTCCAGTTACTCGCCTCTTCCAACAGGGTGTCTGATGAGCTGAGGCTCTTACTTCTTTTCATGGCCTGGATTGTGTACAATAAAACCCCAGGTCAAGTTTTTGAAAACATGGAACTCCAGAACTGGTTGTGTTCATGAGAAAAGCTAGCTGTCTGATAGACAGACAGATTGACAATGCCATAACAGAATACATCCTGTCAAAATTGACCGGGCGTATCAAAAAAAAACACAGCAAGGAAGCAATCAGAGATTGCTCAATTGTATGCCCCCCCCTTCCGCTTTAATCCGACACTGCCCCGCCATTGTTCTGTTCTGTATTGGTCTGCGGAGGCCTAATTTGGATAATTATAAAAATTCTGTTTCAGTCACTTTTTTCGGCATGCCTAGCATAATACATATATCGACCAACAAGTAATAATACAATGTTTTGATGCAAGATGGTCGCCCGGGTGCTTTCGCCAAATCCCAAAATGTGACCTGGTTATGAGACCTACAAATTATGAAGCGATCGTGAACTTCGAATTTTGCACCCAATTCACTCTTTTTGGGACAATTTCATACTTCAGGACCTATGTGGTCTGCTTTGGAATGTAGAATAACAATTTCATAGCCATTTTCTCAGTCCAAACCGGTTATGGACGGAGATCCAGCCTGGACAAATAAATATATCCCATTCACTTAGGTTTGACGAACAAAGGGCCTTAACTCTTGAAAATCTAACCGAAAGCAGAGAAACTTCACGCTGCACAACTATGGGCATTGACCACATATCACGCAAATTCCATACAATATTAACCGAGATCCAGCCCGGACAAGTCCCAACTCACAAAGATTTCAAGAACAAAAGGGCCATAACTCTTGAAAATATACACGAAACGCGGAGAAACTTCACGCTGCACAACCACAGGGCACTGACCACATATCCTGCAAATTCCATACTTGTCCATACAATATTAACCGAGATCCAGCCCGGACAAGTCCCAATTCACAAATACTTGATGAACAAAGGGCCATAACTCTTGAAAATATACGCGAAACGCGAAGAAACTTCACGCTGCACAACTACAGGGCACTGACCACATACCTGCAAATTTCATAATAGTCCATACAATATTAACCAAGATCCAGCCCGGGCAAGTCCCAATTCACTGATATTTTAGGAACAAAGGGCCATAAGTCTTGAAAATATAAGCGAAACGGGGAGAAACTTTACGCTGCACAACTATGGGGCACTGACCATATATCATGCAAATTTCATACTTGTCCATACAATATTAACCAAGATCCAGCCCGGACAAGTCCCATTCACAGAGATTTCAGAAAAAGGGCCATAACTCTTGAAAATTATACCGTAACTCGGAAAAAACTATACGCTGCACAACTATGAGGCACTGGCCACATTCCATGCAAGTTTCAATCCTGTCCATCAGATCTGCTCTGTTACAAGTAGGTACCCCTGCCCCTCCCCTTCCCTTCCCTTCCCCGTCGTGATATAGCTGAAAAAATGTTGAAAGCGACGTTAAACCCTATTCACTCACTCACCCCTGTCCATCAAATATTAACCGAGATATCGCGCGGACAAGAAATTCGGACGGACAGACAGATGGATGGACAGACGGACAGACGGACGGAAAAAGCGATCGCTATATGCCCCCCCCTCTAATTAGAGGGGGGGCATAACAAAAGAGAAAACATAAGTTTCATTAAACATTTTTATTTTATTTCACATTTCCTATCCTCACATTTGAAGGGGCCTGGTCATCTCTTGTTATTTTAAGTATCTACAATCAATAAATACCAGATAATCCATTTTAGATTATAAATTTAATGGGCAAACAGCGAAAAAATATCAAATCCAAATATAAGAACTATTAACATATCTCGATTTCAAACAAAACGTAGTGAATGTATACTATGGTTGCGGGTTGGGGTCATCTGTTGTGAAGTGTGATTGGTAGAACATTTCCTCTCCTCCACAGATTCACAACAAAGGTCTCTTGATCACATAGTTTTACCCCTGCCATGGAGAGTGAACCCAGCTGTGATGTCAAGTGAACGTAATGTGGAAAATAACAAAGAAACACTGTAGCGAATGAATCCTGTCCAATACCTTTCAAATGAACCTCATCTTACCACTGAAACCTTACTGCCACATTTCTATTTGACGATCACAAACCAGCTGATGTTTTTTTAAGACAAACCCACTGTAGTCAACAGTTTGAGCACTATATACTGTTACAAGATTCATTTTGAGCACTATATACATGTACTGTTACAAGATTCATTTTCTTATTACAAGCAGGCTTTAAATCCATATTATCAGACGATCAGCCAGGTGGAGTCACCATGGTGTGAGCGGGAAAATCCAGAAACTAAACAGCAGGCAAAAAGCATGGTATGTATTCCTAGCACACTGAATAAAGTCGATGGCACAGTAAGCTATAATTCTTTAGGGCCGACATCCACCAGTTTGAACCAGAAGCCACATTCACATCTCCTCGGATAAGCTTTATCGAGCTGCATCCAGATTATACTGATGCTGTCTTCTTCACCTGGGAAATAAAACATTTCATTATTATGTGATATTCCAGACACCATACTTAGACTAAAATCAATTTTATGGAGAGCAAGAATTTTTAGAATATTGATGTAGGTTTATACAGATGGGTGCACACTTTCAGCAAAATACAGCTTGGTTAAATACAAAGTTGCACATCCGAGAACCCCTCAGCTCTGGGCGCCAGCCATTCATAATGTATTCAATTTGAACCCTACTACTTTGAAGACGTCTGGAACACCAAGCAATCGAGTGACAATATATACAGATTATCAAAAAATTTTGAAATTAGAAATGGCCCCGAAGTTTTCCATACAATCAGAGAACTGGCAGTCATTAGATGTCTCTTATTTTATCGATGATGTATATGAAGCATCATACTAAACACTTGAACAGTATCAAAGGATATACAAATCAATGATTTTACATAAATTAACAAGCATTCTGAGAACCCCAACATCTCGCCTTGCGGGGTCATCCACCAAAGCTGCAGCAGTATTGAAAGCATAAATATAGAGCAAACAATAACATCTGGAATAGATGAAGTCGTACAGACAATAATGTCTGGAATAGATTATCTGGTACAAACAATAACATCAGTCCCATGTGGGATTACTGCCAAATAGGTCTATCCCGTGTAGGATGGATAGGTCAGTGCCGTGGGATTACTGCTGCATAGGGCAGTCCAGTGTGAGATTACTGCTGGATAGGTCAGTCTCATGCAAGATTACTGCTGGATGGGCCAGTCCTGTGTAGGATTACTGCTGGATGGGCCAGTGCTGTGTGCTATTACTGCTGGATAGACCAGTCCAAAGTGGAATTACTGCTGGATAGGCCAGTCCTGTCCATTATTACTGCTGGATAGGCAAGTCTCGTATGGGATTACTGGTGGATAGGTCAGTCCCGTATGTTATTACTGCTGAATAGGCAGTCCAGTGTGGGATACGGCAATCCAGTTTTGGATTACTGTTGGGGAGGCCAGTCCCGTCTGGGATTACTGCTGGATAGGCTAACCCTGCGTGAGATTACAGCGGAGTAGATCAGTCCCATGTAGGATTATGGCTGGATAGGTCAGTGCTGTGTGGGATTACTGCTGCATATTGCAGTCCAGTGTGAGATTACTTCTGGATAGGTCAGTCCCGTGTGAGATTACTGCTGTATAGGCCATTCCCGTGTGGGATTACTGCTTCCATGTGGGATTACTGCTGGATAGGCCAGTCCGGTCTGGGATTACTGCTGGATAGTTGAGTCCCATATGGGATTACTGCTGGATAGGTCAGTTCTGTGTCGCATTAATGCTGGATAGGCCAGTGCCATTTGGGATTACTGCTGGATAGGTCAGTCCCATGTGGGATTACTGCTGTATATTAAATCTGACCAAGAAAAACATGAAACACTGTCCACCAAGTTTTATAATTATCCCACGAAACGTTCAGCAAACTTTCCATGTACAGATCTACATGTAAATGGAAATGTACGAAGTACAAAAATTCATATTTAAGGTCATATTTCTTAAATAGCACATGCACATCTTCGAATCACAATGAACTTGGGTAGCAAGTGTCAAACTCATCCAATGAAAGATGACAGCTTCAAAAAACTTTCCATGTGGCAGATTACTAAGACAAAACCCTCAAAATTTGAACAAAAATCCATATTTCATCTCCTAAATAGCACAGGGACATCCTCTAATCATACGAGATATGTGTGTCAAGTTTCATAATCATCCAATGACAGCTGACAACTGCAGCAAACTTTCTAAGTACAGAGGTACAGCCTCTACATGTACAATTCGGTTAAACAGAAAACTCTTATCATTTGCCATAATTTGGACCAAAATTAATATTTCATCTCAAGAATAGCACAGGTATTCCTCTATTATCATCCTGCGGCAGTGGCAATAATACAGTGAAAGACATATCAGTGGAGGGTAGCGGTAATTGTAGAAAAAGAGTTTTTATGCCAAGGGAAGTAATTTTCAACTTGTAACCCACAATTGTAGGGATTGCGTAATAGTTCTGATACCATATATATATATTCACTTTCCCCATTCAAAATCCGAAGATTTTGACTCGGCCGTGCCGTCTATACTGAATTGACAGACGAACTCAACATGATCGCTTTGGCAATGTTTTGGTACAAATATCGTGTATGCCAAGTTTCAAAACATTCGGTTCAGTCGTTACTTTTTGCAAATCAAAAAGGCTTTCAAATATTTGGAAATCCAAACAAATTTTGGAGGATTTAGTCATAGCGCAAAAATCTGCGCTCTTCAGTCTCCCTTCTCGCTTAATTTGCCGATCAAAATGGGAAATTTATATTTTCTTCAAAGTTATTTTTCAATAAATTTAGTATCAGGTCTATCACTTCGATCTGTGAAACTATGGAATGGGATTTAAGGCTTTATCGAACTGTCCAAGAGGCATAATGACATTTTTTCACTATTCAAATTGAGGCCTGTTACAGCCTTGATATTCGATTAAAATAATTAATTAGGTTTCTGCATTTACGTTCGTTATCATCTGCGAACTAAATTCCTTGCCACTCTTTTCCACGCATCAAGTCAATACCAAGACATGGTTTGCTTCTTCTATATAAATGATTAACTATTTCATTCTTAGGAAATATCATCTCATCTGACATGTTCGGCCAAGCCTTTTCGAAGGTTGCTAATTTTATTAATTTCTTTTCTTTAAAATCAAATTCTGCAAACAAGAAACATTTCTAGTCAGCATCTATGGATATCTTCCTCTACTAAATTTGCGAGTATGTTTGTCATTCCGAAGGTGATTCAAGTGCGAAGTTTCGGGGCTAGTTCACTAAACAAGGTCGGTGTGTAAGAGAATGATGTCAAATTCTCGTTATTATCTTTTGATACATCAAATTGTTGCATTCGCGAAAATGACTGCCAAGTTAAAGTCAATGCGAAAGGTATCTAAGTATCAAAATCAAACTCGAAAACCCCTCCAGGAAAACAAAGGCCCTAGCTTTTGGCCACGAGGTCAACATCGTTTTTATGGCCAGTATCTGCTATATATGACGTAAACTGATTGACAAAGTAACGTAAATTTTGTATAGAACCAGTAAATTCTAGCAGAAATGGGCTCCGACTTGAGAGAATGATGTCAAATGTAATATGTTTCTGCGCATTGTCTGCTGATACACATAAGTATTGAATTTACGGAAGTGATTAATGCTATTCTAAAGGGATTCTGAGTGCGGAAGAGGACGGGAACATCAATACCAGCGAATCAAGGCCCTGGCTTGCGAGAATGAGGATAGAGAGGCTGTGTTCTGAAAGAGAATCATTCAAAATAGCTATTTGCCAAATGTCATGCAACCGAAAGTGCACAATATAACTGCACGACTGCGAGGTATTGTTCGCACACAGGGGTGTCCAACTCATTAAATACTACAGTCATTTCTGTCTCTTCGAAGTGGGCTACCATTTGAAATTGTCCGGTAATGAGTGAGTCCATCTGAATCCTTTCGTCGGCAAAATAAGCATTCAAGATTCAAGATTTTATTGTATAAACACCAGTCAAAGGCAGAGTACAAAATTTTAAGAGGAATACAACTAGAGAAACAATGGAACAGTGACATGAATATTAATATTTATATATATGTTATATCTGAGAGATATGTTATATCTGAGTGTTACCGTTGATATTAGAACCTTGATTTTTGGCATTAAAGTGCATCAAGGGACTGTTACCAGCATGTTTCGAGCTGACCTACTTTTGATGAAAATTTCTGGCGATTTTTGATCAAAATCACTTGTGAATCTAACTTGAGCCGTGCCCATCTTAATATAGGCAGGATTTCAACTGGGGGTCCAAGAGTTCAGCGTGCGTCTGAGTCCTAATGCCTACCCTACTTCTTATGTTCTGTGACGTTATTCACACTGGGCATGAAGGTGCATTAGGGGACTGTTGCCAGCATGTTTCGAGTGGACCTACTTTTGATGAAAATTTCTGGTGATTTAATCAAAAATCACTGGTGATTCTAACTTGGGCCGTGCCCATCTTAATATTGGCAGGATTTCAACTGGGGGTCCAAGAGTTCAGTGCGTGTCGAAGTCCTAATGCCTACCCTACTTCGTAGGTCCTTTGACGTTATTCACACTACTCTCATATATAATAATTAACAAAGCAATAATTCATTCCACCGAATACAGTTGCAAATGAATTCAAACGCGCTTGAAGACAGTGTTGTCATGTGAGATCGGAGGTTGAAAAGAAAAGTGTGGCAGAGATCACACTCTCTTAGCGCATGCGCATTTCAAAAAGTCACAAGAACAAGAACAACAAGAACAATGCGAGCCTCCCGTAGACCTGCGTGCCGCAGGTAAGAAACATGTGTACCAAGTTTCATAATCATCCAATGACAGCTGACAACTGCAGCAAACTTTCTAAATGCAGAAGTGCAGGTGCACTTCAACTAAACGCAAAACTCTTATCATTTGCCATAATTTGAAGAAAAATTAATCTTTCATCTCAAAAATAGCACAGGAACATCCTCTAATCATAAGAAACACGTGTATCAAGTTTTGTAATCATCCAATGACAGCCATGACCCAAATATCAAACTCGAAGTAGTTATTCAGGACTCTTCTGTGGACTTTTTGGACCTAACAGTTTTTAAGGGACCTGGTTTCCAGAACACTGGATATTCAGATTACAAGGTCTTTTTTAAACCTACTGATACCCACGAACTCCTACATGTACATGCCAAATCTTTTCACCCCATATATTTAAGGGCATAGTCAAATCTCAAATCATTCGATTCCATAGAAATTCGAGCGATATACGGTATTTTCACCACTCATGTGTGATCCTGTTTCGGGCATTGAAACCTAGAGGCTATTCTGCCCAGTTTTTACGGCATATTAAATCTGAAACACTTCGCCAAATCACAAACTGCCAGATACATGACGGTCATGAGTCAGAACCTGTAAGGATAAAACATAAATGCCCTAATCATGGCAATGGTAAGACCTCCAAATGTCTAAAACTTCAGTGTAAACTGGACGAAGTAATTGCTACACAATCCACTTTCAAAAGCGAACAAACCAAAAATGAATACAAGCTTAAGGATCAACTAAACTGTGACACGGAGAATGTAATTTATTTAATTACGTGCCGAAAATGCCGGAAACAGTATGTGGGCGAAACTAAGAATAAACCTTTATATCGTGCCAACAGACATATATACCAGTCATCAGATTAGATAATGAAGGCCCGGTCAATGAGCATTTTAATCTACCGGAACATTCATTTCAGTATCATTTTCAAATTATGCCAATAGAAAGAATTCCTACATTTCCAACACAGGAAGAAACTGACAATCACCGCGCACTTCATGAATCCTTTTGTATCAAAACACTTCAAACACGGCACCCCTTTGGTATGAACATGGACCCAAGTAAAGTTCTCCAATATAGCCGTGGGAATGTTGAAGTGGCCTGTATACTGAAGGAGGAATACGAAACACTCCAAACAAAACTCCGCTTGCCATTTAATCTGAGACCTATCATAGTGTACTAAAAAAATCGGAGCTTACGCGATTTATTGGTAAGGAGTAAACTTCATCCCATATCGTGATCATTATCACATGAAATTCTACATGGCATAAGCTAATATATAGCGGCCTTATTTGAACTCTATACGAATCTTGTCTCTAGGAACATTTTTAAGATAAGAGATTTATAAATCCCTGTGCCCGTGCCTTCCACTTTTGAAAAATGTATATATACGTAAAGGCCTACATGTACAGCCTCTACATGTACAATTCGGCTAAACAGAAAACTCTTATCATTTGCCATAATTTGGACAAAATTAATATTTCATCTCAAAAATAGCACAGGTATTCCTCTAATCATAAGAAACGTGTACCAAGTTTCATAATCATCCAATGACAGCTGACAACTGCAGCAAACTTTCTAAATACAGATGTACAGGTGCTTTTCAGCTAAACGCAAAACTCTTATCATTTGCCATAATTTCGAGAAAAAATAATCTTTCATCTCAAAAATAGCACAGGTACATCCTCTAATCATAAGAAACACATGTACCAAGTTTCGTAATCATCCAATGACAGCTGATAACTGCAGCAAATTTTCTATGTACATGTATACATGTAGTGGCCTACATGTACAATTTTGCTAAACAGAAAACTCTATCATTTGCCATAATTTGGACAAAAATATATATTTCATCTCCTAAATTGCACAGGTATATCCTCTAATCATAAGAAACATGTGTACCAAGTTTCATAATCATTCAATGACAGCTGACAACTGCTCCAAACTTTCTAAGTACAGATGTACATGTGCACTTCAGCTGAACGCAAAACTCTATCATAGGGATTTTAACATTGGAGCACCCCAGAGGTACTACTCCCAGGTCGAATATCCCCCCCCCTTTTTCTTTTTTTTAAAAATAGTTTTCTAGATTTTTTTTTGAATTTGCTAAATCAAAAACCTTATCACTTCCAGGCAGGGGACACGGACACCGCCACCGCCGATGACATCCTCTTTCCCCCCTCACAATATCTCCCCTTTACTTCGTAAGGCGAGATAAAAATAGCCCAATGGGCTTCAATACTCTTCGGCTATCAGCTATTGTCTACACTCAGAAAACATGCATTGCAGGAGATGTATTTTTAGAACTTGGACATCATGTAGGTTAACAAAAGTGAGACATAGTAAGGTTGACTGTAGTTCTCTCATTTTAGAAATACATAGGAAGTTGAACCATTCAGCTTGGAGACAATTTTACGCTGAGGTTCTGGTAGAGCATGACTAAATTTTTAGCTCTACATATACTCTTCTGTATAGTTCATAGTCAAATTAAGTAACTTGATCTTGGAAATATAGATCAAGGTCAGTCATCTTCAACAATTTTCTGATCTATTCTAACTTGATTGCACATAGAACATAAATTCCGAGATCTTAGACTTAACATATACAATTTGGCCTTTAGAAAATAGGTCAAGGTCAGTGATATTCAAAAGACTTCAGATCCAGGCATAAGTGGTATAAAGTTGAACAATGCAGATATAATACTTCGTGAAATATTGTACTAAATAGAATCTGACCTGAATAAAATAGGTTACGGTCTGTATCATCTTGAAAAATAGGTCAAGGTCAGTGATCTCCAGCACATATCTGAACCATCGCCAGATGAATACATAGTATTAATTTGGAAAGCCTAGCTATAATTCTTCATGTTATATCATAATTAAACAGTGTATGGCCTTGAAATAAATTGGTCAAGGCCAGTCAGCTAGGCTAGGCTTCTAGTCAATCACCAGTTGCATACATGTATGCAGGGATTCATACACGTCGGTTTTTGCCACCGGTATTCGGTGGCAAAATTCACTAGGAAACTCAATTCGGACTGTAAAAAACTGAAGTGTGTGCGTTTAACACAGTAAATATTCAATTTCTCACCTATAAACTCAATTCCGGTGAATGCTAAAACTAGCAATTCGACCTACAACTCTGCTTAAAATTTTTTTAGACGTACGCGCGTCATTTATTCAGAAAAGTTCGTTAAAACGAGTAAAAACGCACCTTGTTTAAAAGATCGTTTACAGGAACACATTCTCCACGTTCGTCCGAGATAAAAAAAATGGAAGGGCAACAACTCGTGTTTCCATTTACACACGAAATATTTGGGTCACGTAGTAGAAATGCGTCGATGTTATTGGGTAAAATGGTCATGTGTTTTAAATTCTTTTCATTCATTCCCGCGAAAACCTGATCACCTGACGTAACCCAACTTACTGATTGGTCAACCATAAAATATCGCTTGAGTACGCATACGCCGATAGAATCACAATGGCGTTTGGCTTCGCTCACCGAAACCACGCGTCGGGTAAACAACAGGATTTTTACCGAATGTTTAATAAATTTTCAATATTCTTTATCCTAAGTGTAATCAGGAATACATATCGTGACATCTATCAGATTTTAGACGAGTTATTTAGTCGGAATGAAGCAAAACAGACCGTCCATCGGTAGTAAAGTGAAAGTGATAAAATTTCTTACGTGAGTGTTACGATACAATATTTTTGCCAAATTGCGTTTCCTAAATATTTCTAAAGCTGTAAAATGCCAAATATGTCCCGACTGTATGTTCAGGGTTTCAAATTATTGTATCGTGCATCAATACCATTCATTATTTCATTTTATTGTCAATTCCAACGACTTGACAGTCACCGGGGCGTTTTTGAACCCATTTTGAAAGGTTCAACACTGCTTGACAGCCTGGCACTCGGACATCGACAGCACTATAGTAGGGTTAGAGACAGTCCGGAAGGAGTAAAACACGTTCTTAAAATGTCAAGTTCTATCTTGGATATATTTTCCTGAAATGAATTTAGTAAATTGTCATGCACATTGAGTCATTTTGCACAATTCCACTTAAGAACATGAGATTGATCTAATCAAAACCCCTCGGCTTTCCCCAAGTGATTGTGACCCATGTGTAGTGTGAATTGGGGAAGAGATAGTTCTATGTGGGATGATCAAGATATATACCGGTAGCACATTCAGGCATATAGGACAGAAATAGAAAATTATATATCTGTAAAGGGGCATAACTCTGTAAAATATGGGTCAAGGGGAGCCACTTTCGATAGACATCTGACTTAGCACTCTGTAAAATAAGAACCGAGACGAATAAGCTGTATCGAACATGGATCTGCAGATTTAACTTGTACATTCAGCTACAGATAACAAAATTGGAGATTATTACATCCGAAAGGGGCATAACTCCATAAGCCGAGGCGAGTTATCCTTTGTTGGCTTGTAGAATACAACAAAATAAATAAGTTTCCAAAATATAGTAGCTATACCGAACACAGTTCTGCAGATATAGTTGATTACATTCAGGCATATAGGACAGAAATAGAAATTAACATGAATTGCAGGCAAGCACCTAAAAGGTGCGTGGACCCCTCAGCCTGTTTTTATTAGTCAAGTAGGATCAGGGCTGCATGTAGAACCAATGTAGTTACGGAAAACTTATGGGCGCCCAAAACTCAAATGAAACAAAAAACGAAAGTAGTGTTGTTGTTGTTCACTTCGAAAGGATTTCTGAAGAAAATACTCCTAGAAAAAGCTTCTGGGAGCCTCAATATCGATCCGATTGCATAGCTGGGTATTGAATTTCATGTTAATAAACGTCTGTTTTGTGATTGATCACAGGCTCTTTGCGCCGAAATTCACTAAAAAAAATTGGACCCTCAATAATGAATTACGAAAAGGAACTGGGAGTTTGGGATCGGAACCTGCAATAAATCCCTGGATACAGCCTTGCGGATACAGTTTGTGTGATTTCTGTACCGTATTTTATAGACTTCGTTTTCACGTGAGTGGTGTGCTGGGATTACAGCATGCAAGAAAGTGGTTGGTTGGTTGTTTGAAGTTTAACGTCGCCCTTAACCTTATTGGTCACACGGCAACGATGACCCAAACAAACATACCCTAACAAAACCCTAACCCCGACAAAAACCCAACCAAAACTACAAAAAAAAAATTAATTTCGAATTTTGAAAATTAGACTCTACAGACACTGATTACAATGGATCCTCAGAGAGCCCATTCTGTTTGGTACTTTAATCTACCTCCTGTGCCAGACAAACATGGTACAAACCATGCTGCCCTAAGCCGGAGGGCTGCAAGAAAGTGTAGCTTTATCAGTGGCAATTTATGCATTGCACAAGTGTGATAACAAGTTAATGGCATAGAAACACAATGACTGACACAAACCCACCATTATCATTATGGGGGGGCATAAGATCCAGATATGCAAACTGGTTCAAAATTGCCCAGAGTCAGGCTAAAAATGGGCTCTCCTAATCACTTGTTTTAAATAATTTCGAAGGTACAGTAACATGCAAAAGCTTTTGGATAAATCAATGTACCAAAATTGAAGAAAAACAGGGGTTCGACACTGCCGGTTATTTCCTCTTGTACTTCTGAAATAAAATAACGTCACCAACCTGTTAGTTATTACTATAAAGGAATAAATTTTAGCTGATTCCGCATGTGTGTGTGAAAAAACAATGTACACTGCATCTCATACATATCACATGAAGCTGAGAAGCTGTAGATAAGTAAAAGTCCAATAACATTTAGTGCCCCAGGGGTGGGGAAATCCTCCCGAGGGTAGTGCATAGGTTGAACAAGTGTAGCATCATGAAAGCTCCCAGATAAAAGGGAATTGGGGGGGGTCCATCCAATGATAATCTTGAATGGACCAGGCTTTCTTGTATCAGGAAACCTTCAAAAGTCACAATGAAACATGTAACCAAGGGTTCCCGATGGGCATAGATAACACTGAAAAGCTAAGCCATCAATAAATAAAAAAAAATAATAATAATGAATTCATCATAGCCATCTGAAAATCTAATCATTTCATCAGTCAACATTCAGGAAGCTCTCACCAAAGTTTGGTCAGGCCCGACTTCATAGATCTGCACATATTCAGCAGACAAGAACATGTTGATGGGTATAGATAACAGTGCAAAAGCTGAGCTATCAATAAATAATAAAAAAAATAATTAAAAATCATGAAATCATCACAGCCATCTGAAAATCTAATCATTTCATCAGTCAACATTCAGGAAGCTCTCACCAAAGTTTGGTCAGGCCCGACTTCATAGATCTGCAGATATTCAACGGACAAGAACATGTTGACGTACGTACATGGCAACGACAAGACCCCACAGCCCTATGGGCCGAGGGGTAATATATCAGTAAAGGGGCATAACTCTGTAAAGTATGGGCCGAGGGGAGCCACTTTCGATAGGCGTCTGACTTAGCACCACTGTAAAATAAGAACCGAGACGAATAAGCTGTACCGAACACGGATCTGCAGATATAACTTGTACATTGAACTACAGATAACAAAATTGGAGATTATTACATCCGAAAGGGGCATAACTCCATAAGCCGAGGCGAGTAATCCTTTGTTGGCTAGTAGAATACAACAATATAAACAAGTTTCCAAAATATAGTAGCTATACTGAACACAGTTCTGCAGATATAGTTGGTAACATTCACGCATATAGGACAGAAATAGAAATGAATATATCTGTAAAGGGGCAGAACTCTGTAAAATATGGGCCGAGGGAAGCCACTTTCAATAGGCGTCTGACTTAGCACTAGATAAATAAGTGTTGAAAATTTGGCGATTGTATCTCAAGCGGTTTTGCCTAAAATGTGTTAACGGACAAACGAACGGACGGACGGACGTACATGGCAACGACAATCCACAATAAAAACCAATCCATTCATACAACATGAAATCTCCATGGATATGGATTATTTAAATTGACAAAAATATTTTCATAACTGAATCAATGCTGGTAATTGGGGTGCAGTTGTCGGTAGGAAATGGGAATTGAGCCATCTCCGATAGACTGCACCCCTAGGAGGCTGACTTTGTGGTGATGGAATATTCTATTCTTTTTCAAATAAATTAAGACAGTTCAATGATTATGTCAAATTCGATGTTATATTACTTTATTCCAAGCTTTAAACTCTTTCTCAGAACCATTACATATGGCGGCGGCAAAAACACAAATAAACTCAATAGCAATCAGGACGCCGGTGGCAAAAACTGATGAAAACTCAATTGAGGTAAAAAAAAATACTGAAATTTCAGTATCCGGTGGCAAAATTTTGGACTTCTATGAATCCCTGGTATGTAATATGAATTTTGAGACCCTAGGTTTAATCCTTCAAAAAATATAGCAAATATTAGAATTTGACTTTGATAAATTAGTTCAAGGTCAGTCATTTTCAATAGGCTTCTGACCCTTCACCAGATGCATATGTGGTATGAATTTAAATTACCTGACTAGAAACGTTTTTGAGATATCGTGTCCACAGACGGACAAACAGACAGATGGACAGACAGACGATGCTGACAACGACAATACCCGTTGGGCAAAATTTTGCCCGAGGGGTAAAAACTGCTGCCAAGGTTTCCATCCAATCAGAGAAAACAGTTCTGTCATTCATTTTAAGTCTCTTGATGTATTGATGATGTATACAAAGTCTTGCTTCAAACACTTGAACAGAACCAGCGGTATAGATTTTGCATAAATTAAAAATGGCAATCAAGTTTCCATCTGATCAGAGAAAATGGTTGTCATTAATTGTAAGTTTCTTGATGTATCGATGATTTATAGTTTCATATGAAGCACTATAATGTTATCAGATATAGATGATAAATGATTTTGCATAAATTAAAGATGGCCAACCAATCGGGTCCAGATTCAATAAGCTTCTGGGTCACAAGTATATGGAAGTGCACTGCAAGTTTGTGTGCCCAGGGTAAGTAGTTCTAAAGGATCTTGGGAACGAGAAAGCTGTGACATGACGACGATAATACCAGAAATCAGAATGTGTCCACTTGAGGTTAACTCTGCCAATCTCTCTGGGATTATGTTGCCAAAGTGCTTTCATGATGCTGGGCAGTGCCTGTTCTGGTGTGCTCAATGCTCAACTTTCCATCCAGGCTGTCATCAAAGTGCAATGACAGCGCCAACTCCAAGGGAGACAACCTTGGAGGTTATTTATCAGAATTTATATTTACGACAATTGCAAACACAGATACTAACACCCGTTTTGCGAATGAGACAGGAAATATTCATTCTAAATTTGAACTACGCAACTTTCCACATACAGGGATAGAAGCGTTCACTGTCCAGTGTTTTCGCGTACAATATCATTCTATCAACTTTTGGAACGTCTCAGCGCATTTAATATTCTTTTCGTTTGATTTTCAAACAAAGCATTTATACCTCGCAAACGCATTGGGTCATTTATCTTTCATTCTGTTTCGCTAATAAGCGCAAACATTTTTTCGTTCGCATAAAAATGAATCGTATCTTGCTGTCGTTAAGTCAATTTATTGAATAAATTATCGTTTTCACCGATGTCAAAACTGCAAAGTATGAATATCAATACAGTGGAATAAATGTTGGAACACGTTATCACGATCGACATCTCGTCCATGGGGCATGGCAGGGGATATCTAACTTACGTCATTCATTCACTCAGTTTCATTATCTCTCGGACATTTACTTCCGGATATGCGCAAAGGCCAACTGCGCATGGTTTGGGTGAAAGCAGCATGTTTATCATGGCGGACTTTTCAGTAAACATCGGGTGTTGAACAAGGCTTTAAGTTTGTAGATTTGTCCGTAATAAATATGGTATTTGATTAAGTGATCGTTGTGACTCTTTTCAATTCACAGAAATAGTTGTCATATTATCTCAATCAAGGCAGATTATGGATGGAACATAAGAAGCGAGTCATTTTATCTCTTGCGGCTGGTCTTGCGGCTGGAGACCAGCCGTCAAGCCCTGCCGAAGAAGCTGTATTTTGTCGACATACACCCATGCTGAGTTAAACCCTGTCGAGGAAGCTGTATTTCTCACCTAGTATAATCGTAAATTAATTACCATGGACCACGATAGAAAGGGTGGAACAACAGGCGAAACTTTGCCTAGAGCTAGATCTAACGGACTCTAAAACTCCAAATGTTTGATAATTATCCATGCGGTAAATAACTTAAATCTATTTCCTCAAATTTTCATCTATCCATGTTCCCGCTCACGTTCACATTGAAAACAAGGGCCGTGATAGACTTTTTCGTTTGCTCAGTCCAAGACTGTCAAAAAACATCGCAGAACACCCTGGATATAACTCATGCAGTGGGTTAAACAATGGATTTACTTCACTCTGTTCCCCATTACGCATTTTCGGCCAGATTGTCAGTAATGCATAACCATTTTGCAGAACATTTCTGTTAACTCGGGTAACCTTTCTGCGTAACCTATAGATTAAGCACACAAAACTTGCTCAACAAACGATGGGTTACCTTGAGCCATTTTAACGTAACCTATTTTGGGATTGAGCAAATTTGTCAAAATTTTGAGTCCTGCATACATCTTGAAACGAAGCACTGTGTTAGGTGATCATCATGTATATGGTCATTTCCAGCGTGACAGACGGGACAAAAGATACCCACCCTGTGATGTTAACGCAACTCTCTACCAAACTAAAGTTAATAAAAATCTAAGCAAAAACTTATCAGTGGTTAGTGAACTAGTTGTCCTTTAACTTAAGACAGAAACATTGAAATAATTATTATTAATATTTTCTTTTCAACTGGAATTGACAAATGTGACAGGCGGGACAAGCAGGGACCACGCATTTGAAAAAGGAATGGACAAGATAGATTTCTATCTCCTTCTCAAATGAAAATCAACTTTTAATGTACATCAGATGTTAGTGGACTAATTCAAGTAATCAAAGTTAGGGTTAACAGTTTTTCTATGAAGAAGATTAATTATGGATTTTTGCCAATTAGTGACGTGACAGACGGAACAACTTATTGTGACAGACAGGACATTATCTCATAAATTATTATCTCATCTCTATAAATTATCTTCCTGTTTCCAGACTTTTTTTAATCATGTAGATCAATGCTACCATTAAGATGTTCATTGTGCACTAGTTGACTTCACATTGTTTGGTCTTAGGTCATATTTTCACAAAATCCGCTGTTATCAGTTCAGTGTCCCGTCTGTCACATGTCCCGTCTGTCACAATTTAATGTATTTACACATTTGTATGTATTTTGTATTGCAAACTTAATTTTTCAAGGCATATATGTTTGTGCATCCATCAGAATGTTCATTGCATCTAGATTACCTAACATTGTTTGGTTTGGGGCCATATGAATGCAAAACTCAATAATCTATGGCTGCTTTTTGAAGCGTTTTGTGACAGATGGGACAGATATGCAGTTGAAACTTATATCAGCGTATTTGACCAAGAATGAAACAATTGATTGCATCTGGTTGAGAGATGTTACAGTAGATAAATAATAATGTTACTGGCTTTTTTTCCTTCTTAAAATTTATTGTACTCAAAAACAACCTAAAAAATCATCCGTTTTTGTGACAGACGGGACACCTACACAACGCAGTAAAATTTTTCAATTATTTTGGAAATAATTACTTTAATTGTAAAATGGTATATATCTGTGGAACTTAGACATGATGGTGTATTTAAAAAACAAAGAAACATTTTGTTGAGTTAAGTTTCTATGTCTGGAGGAAAATCATGAATTTGGTATACATTTTAGTGAAAAATGTTTCAGAATTTTATCCATATTCGAGTGCAGATTTTTAAAAACCTGACAGTTGCAGATGACAAAAAACCTACTTTCTTGAAACTTTGATTAATATAGCTTAAATAAAAATCACAATTAAGTATGCTGAGGGAAAGTGAAAATTTGTCACCCGTGCAACACTTATGTGGAAATGACCATATACATGTGCGAACAAAACCATGGCATAGGAACCCCTCCACCCCCCCCCCACACACCTAACCCCCGAACATGTATTATCTCATAAAATTGGGAGGAGGTGAAGTAATGATAATTAGATACTCACAGTAACAGCCTATCAGTCTCTGTTCCGCTACTGAAGCTACCAGGTTTGGTTCCGCAAATGTGCCTGCAGCTCGTGTTTTCAAACCCTCCTCAAAAGGGTCCTGAAAATAAAACATGCAGCTTTGCAAAAAGATCGAGCACTTTAGGGTGGCACATCATTTGAGCTTGCACATCATTGGCAATGCACATCATTTAAAATAACAATACATTCATTTAGAAATATGATTTCTATGTCAGTGATGTTGAGGTTGGATTGAAGGAGGAACTATATTATAAAACTTCAAATACACATGTAAAGATTACATTTTTTTTTCGAAAGTAAGCTTACAATCTCATTGCATAGATCTGATGAATACATGTATAGTTAGGAACAATAGATGTGCAATTTGGAGCATGTTCTTGGTGTAACTTTGTGTGATGATATGTGAATAAACAAAGCCAATAACAATGCAATAGTTGGAGTAAAGCTATCATTTCCAGTATGCAATGGGACACCAGCACTGTAGTAAACACTCGCATTTGTATGCAAATAAAAGAGTACAATGACAACTGTGTCCAATCATACTGTAATGCTCCATAATAATGTGCACTGGTAAAGATGAGACATCACAAACTGATTCAAACTCAGATTTAACTAGAGGTTCCGCTTTGACCCTTGAGTTGCCGCTCCGACATGAAACCTATGCTGGTTGTTTTTTTGAGCAAAAACATACGTCTCCCCCAACCTCCCACCTTGCCTTGAATGGGCACATAATTTAAGGGAAAGTGCTATAAAATGAATGTAGCAATAAGTATCTTAAACAAAGCTGCGTATCTAAAAATATTAATTACAAAGAAGCGATTTTCATTGTATACACATGTACAAGTAGATGAACGGTTGGACCGTTGGACGGACATCGGACACGGATGAATGCATGCACACATACACTAAAACCTGATCAAATGCGGGGGCTATCCCAATGAAGCTTCCATCCAAGTTTGGTGAAATTCCATCCAATAGTTCTCAAGGTATCTTGCAGACAAATCTCCAGATATCTTGCCATGTACAAGCCATGTATATACATGTACACGTAGATGGATGGACGGACGGACACCGGACATGGATGAATGCACGCACACACACCAAAACCTAATCAAATGAGGGGGCTATCCCACTGTAGCTTCTATCCAAGTGGAGTGAGATTCCGTCCAGTAGTTCTCAAGATATCTTGCAGACAAGGCCTGTGCATACATGTACAAGTAGATGAACGGACGGACGGATACCGGACACGGATGAATGCACGCACATACACCAAAGCCTAATCAAATGAGGGGGCTATCCCAATGAAGCTTCCATCGGAGTTTGGTGAAATTCTGTCCAGTAGTTCTCCAGATATCTTGCAGACAAGCCCTGTATATACATGTACAAGTAGATGGACGGACGGACGGACACCGGACATAGACGAATGCACGCACACACACACCAAAACATAATCAAATGAGGGGGCTATCCCACTGAAGCTTCCATCCAAGTGTGGTGAAATTCCGTCCAGTAGTTCTCAAGATATCTTGCAGACAAGGAGAGAGAGAGAGAGAGAATTAGGGTTTAACGTCGCATTCAGTCTTGCAGACAAGGCCTGTATATACATGTACAAGTAGATGGACGGACGGACGGACACGGATGAACGCATGCACACAAACCAAGACCTAGATAAATGAGGGGGCTATCCCAATGAAGCTTTCATCCAAGTTTGGTGAAATTCCATCTTGTAGTTCTCCAGATATCTTGCAAACAAGCCCTGCATATACATGTACAAGTAGATGGACGGACGGACGGACACCGGACACGGATGAATGCACCCATATACACCAAAACCTAATCAAATGAGGGGGCTATCCCAATGAAGCTTCCATCCAAGTTTGGTGAAATTCCATCCAGTAGTTCTCAAGATATCTTGCGGACAAGGCCTGTATATACATGTACAAGTAGATGGACAGACGGACGGACACGGATGAACGCATGCACACACACCAAAACCTAGTCAAATGAGGGGGCTATCCTAATGAAGCTTCCATCCAAGTTTGGTGAAATTCTGTCCAGTAGTTCTCCAGATATCTTGCAGACAAGCCCTGTATATACATGTACAAGTAGATGGACGGACGGACGGACACCGGACATGGATGAATGCACGCACACACACCAAAATCTAATCAAATGAGGGGCTATCCCACTAAAGCTTCCATCCAAGTGGGGTGAAATTCCGTCCAGTAGTTCTCAAGATATCTTGCAGACAAGGCCTGTATATACATGTACAAGTAGATGTACAAGTAGATGGACGGACGGACGGACACCGGACACGGATGAATGCACGCACATACACCAAAACCTAATCAAATGAGGGGGCTATCCCAATGAAGCTTTCCTCCAAGTTTGGTGAAATTCCATCCAGTAGTTCTCAAGATATCTTGCAGACAAGGCAAGGGGACGGACAGACATCCATCCAGACATCCAGACAGACAGACAGACAGACAGACAGCACAAACACTAGATGTCTCCCCCCAACATAGTTGGGGGAGACATAATTAATATACGCGTAGTAAGTTAAATGTGTGGAAACAGATATGGTTGTACAAAAGCTTTAGGGTCGAAATTAACATGAGCCCAAGGGGCTTCAATATACGCCCATATATCTGGAATTACATTGGTCCAAATTTCAAGGTTGTTTAATAGCCTTGATTCCTATTGGTAGCTAGCAATCCAGATAACGGTCTACAATTTTGTGCTTCTGAGAATGTAACATACATGTATATCACATCTAAGATTGAATGATAAACTAAAATGAGCTTAACTCTTGGTAACTATTGTCCTTGAAGCAAGAGCCGAGAGCTCACATATCCCACACTGAAATCGACAACATGCAGTCAAACACAAGAAAATAGTAGTTTTCCTGCAAATGGATTCCTTTCAGGTGAGAAAAATTTTCATGAAGGAAGAAGAAAATGATGAAGTAAACTTTTGTTCTTGAGTTAATAAACAGGTATGAAGTTCATAAAGGACCCCTCTCCCCATTAAATTAGTAAATGTATGGTTTTTATTTCACAACAGTGTAACTAAATGTAGCTGTTACAACATGGGAGACAACTCCACAGGACAAATGCCATATACATGTATGGAAGAGAACTCCAACCGAACACATATAGTCAGGGATTCATGCAAGTCGGTTTTTACCACCGGTAATCGGTGGTAAAATTTTTTTGAAAACTCAATTCGTATGGTGAGAAACTCAATTGCTTTCGTTTTACTGGACAAATACTCAATTTTTTGTGGAAAACTCAATTCGTCAGACATGGTCAAAGTTAATTTGACAGCCCCAAATTACGAAATAAACTCAATCGAATGACGATCTTACCGCGAAAATGACAATAAGTTTTACCTTTCACAGGCGCAAAGCGTGCTACCACGTGTGGTGTTGTTGTTGTTAATCTCCCGCAAGATTTGCACACGGTCCGCTTGAAAGGCAGAACTAATGGATAAATTGAATGAACTTCACAAAATTGACTGGCTCAATGTGGCGCAGTCAGCCTATAGATATTTATATCGACTGTTCATGCCTGGCAACTTCAAGTCGAAAACGAAACCAGAACCAAAACAAGCCGAGTGATTCTGACGCTTTATTTAGGAGAATAAGAGCTCAATAAAACTTCGTCAGTGAGTATTTTAATCGGAAGAAAATCGTGCTTGCCAATACGGGCAGCTAACATGAACGTTGCATTGCCCGTGCCGATTTTTACTTGCTCCCAACAAGCGGACAAGCGCTAACGTCTAACAGTAACACTCGCGAGTTGAAAGAGTGAAGACAACAACAACAACGATTTTGCTTGATAATTTGTCAGGACAACTCAACATTTTCAGTTGGGAACTCGACTTATCTCTTGAAGATCTCAATATTTATTCACTACAACTTTTTTTCGCGCGTGTTTGGTGCGCATTTTTCCAAGGATAAAAAACTCACAGGAATCAGACTTTGCCATTTCTTTGCCAAGCATTATTTGTTTTACTCTGTCTGCCCTTCTGTCCGTTTTTATGTCAAATCGTGGTTGTGTAATCAATAAGTGTTGTCATAATTTCAGTGTATCACTGACATTTAACTCCACAATTTCTACAGGATGATTTTGAAACTTCACATGCATGCCTCATGTGTACCTGTTTTTTTTTTTTAGACAATTCAGATTTTTGTCAAAGTTATTGGGATTCAGACTTCACCATTTCTCCAATTCAATGCAATGTACTAATCAATTAAAACATTGTTGAATCAGCCTAGAGTTTTGACATGATTCTCTTCAAATTTTTCAGACTTGCCAAGCATGATTTTAAGAGTTCCTACTGACGGAATAAAATATTATTTTTGTCTAAATGATCAGAAGTTGGATGTTCATTTCCGTGGTTAGTTTCAATGTACATTATAATTTACATGTTTGTCGATATGAATCGGCTCAGACCAAAAGCTCTTGTTTCTGTGAATGTTTTATGATGAACCACATAAGTAAATGGCTTAGACAGGTGGCTAATGCCTTAATTAAAGTTGAACTGAAATATTGAATATGGAGTAATATGAATCTATTTTGGAAAGTGCCATTATCAACTACCGCTGAACCATCAATATCATGTGTTATTGACACCAGCATGGTGGTGGTTGAAACATTTGAGAACTCAATACCAATAAGTGAATCGGTGGTAAAAAAATTTGAAAACTCGATCGCAATGTTTGGATCGGCGGTAAAAAATTTTGAAAACTCAATTTCACCATTGGGAAAACTCAATTTTGAGTAATATTGAGTTTTCGGTGGTAAAATTTTTGACTTGTATGAATCCCTGATAGTCAGCTAAACTTGATTCAGTTTTGGGGGACTGTGACCTTGACCTTTGACAAATTGATCTCAAAATGTATTGCTCCTCTTTGCCATGCGAGTAAAGTATACTCAAATTTTGGTACCAACCCATACCTTGAAACCAGAGATATCGCATGGACAACAAATGTTAATGGATGAATGGACAGAATGCAACATCGCATTACACGACCTCGTCTTCGACAGGCATATGAAAATGGGACTTTCAATGATTTCTTGATTTTGGGGTCAGTGACCTTGACCCACATTTTGGTGTGCCTACACATCATGTCCCTCTAATGCATCTACTGGCAGAAAAAAAGTTATTTTTAATGATTTCCTGATTTTGGGGTCACAGTGACCTTGACCTACATTTTGGTACTACATGACACATCGTCTTCCCTCAATGTATCAATGGACACAAAAAAATCATGATTTTTATGAATTTCATGATTTTGGGGGTCACAGTGACCAGGTCGACGTTCGACCTGGACCTACATTTTGGTACATGACACATCATATCTCCCTAATGTATCTAGTACTGACACGAAAAAATGTAATTTTAAAAGATTTTTTGATTCTGGAATCACAGTGACCTGGACTATTGACCTGGACATAAATTATGGTACCTGACAAACCGTCTCCCGGTAACTTCTCAATGGACACAAATAATCATGATTTTTTACAATTTCACAATTTTGGGGTCACAGTGACCTTGACCTTTGACCTTGACCTACATTTTGATATGTGACACCATGTCCCCCTAATGTATCTACTGACACAATAAAAATGTTATTTTTAATAATTTCCTGATTTTGGGGTCACAGTGACCTTTGAACTTGACCTAATTTTTGGTATGCGAGACTTCATTTCCCCCTATTGAATCCACTCACAAAAATTAGAAATTTTTAACGATTTCCTGATTTTTCGGTCACACTGACCTTTGACCTTGACCTACATTTAGTATGCAACACATTGTTCCCCCCTAGGGCATCCACTCATCAAAAATTAGAACTGTAGATAGAAAACTGTCAATGATCAATGATTTCCTGTTTTTTAGGCCAGTGACCTTTCACCTCTGACCTCGACCTTCATTTTGGTACGCGACACATCGTCTCCCCGTAGGGTATCCACTCACCAAAAATTGGAACTCTAGATAGGAAACTGTCCCAGATATAGACCGGACACGAGAACCGGACAGACAGACGGAAACCGCCATCACATAATACGTCCGCCTTTTGGCGGGCGTATAAAAATTGTCAGGGGTTTCGTAATGCAGGATTCCCCCCCGTTATTTTGATGTTGTACTTCTGAAATAAAATAACGTCACCAAACTATTAGTAAATACTATAAAGGAATATACCTAATAATAGGTTATTATCACATATAAGAGATATAAAATTAGAAATTGAAATATGAGGGTATGGAGTCTGGCAATGCATGGAATAAGTGTAGCATGATGTAAGCAGCTTCAGGAAAATACGAGGATATGGGATCAGGCGAAGCTTAGTTTAGGAGATGGATGGTGGGGCACGGTGCCCAGAGGGTGGGGACATGCTTCCATGGATAGCGCATTGGGTTGAATAAGTGTAGGATCATGTAAGCTGCAGGAAAATATGATGGTATGGGGTTGGGCTAAGCTTAGTTTAGAAGATATAGGGTGGGGCTCAGTGCCCCAGGGGTGGGGATATGCTCCCGGGGGTAGTGGATGGGTTGAATAAGTGTACAGGTTGATCTGAGCTCCCAAACTATAAGAGGGTATGGGGTCGGGCAAAGCCTAGTTTAGGAGATGTAGGGTGGGGCTCCAGGGATGGGGACATGTTCCCCGAGGGTAGTGGATGGGTAACGGTTCAATAAGTGTAGTCAGATGTAAGCATTCGAAATAGATGAGAGTACGGGGGGTCGGGCTGGCCTTAGTTTAGAAGACACAGGTGAGGTCGAGAAGCTGTGGGCAGGAAGTCCAAAACTTTTACTTGGTCCTGGGGTCCCAGGGGTGGGGACATGCTCCCCAAGGGTAGTCGTTGGGTTCAATATGTGTGAACCCCGATGTAAGCATCTCAAATATGAGGGTTCGGTGGTCGGGCAGGCCTTAGGATCAA
Source organism: Hanleya hanleyi (assembly GCA_036873755.1). NCBI lineage: Eukaryota > Metazoa > Mollusca > Polyplacophora > Lepidopleurida > Hanleyidae > Hanleya > Hanleya hanleyi. The sequence goes on from JAVTVY010018654.1 coordinate 57,448, forward strand.
ACTTTAACATTTACTTGGTCCTGAGGGAAAAATTTCTAAGTCCAAAACTTTAACATTTACTTGGTCTTGCAGAAAGACAGATAGACAGACGGACATCATTGTGGCACCTATATCGAGCTTTCTGCAGCTAAAGCTTGGGGATCGATAAAAACGAGGTGAGTTTATATTTTGCATACATGTACAACGTATACTGAAGGAGGAATACGAAACGCTCCAAACAAAACTCCGCTTGCCATTTCATCCGAGACCTATCATAGCGTACTCAAGAAATTGGAGCTTACACGATTTATTGGTAAGGAGTAAACTTCATCCCATATCATGATTATTATCACATGTAATTCTATGGCATAAGCTAATATATAGCGGCCCTATTTGAACTCTATGAAACTTGTCTCTAGGAACATTTTTAAGATAAAAGTATTTATAAAGCCCTGTGCCCATGCCTTCCACTTTTGAACATGAGGCAGCACCTAAAAGGTGCAACAACCCCTCAGCCAGACAGTTTTAGTCAGTGTATATTGGTACACAATGAATGAAAAATGCATATGTAAAAGCCTGAAAGATTTGGTTGAATGCAGAAGATGCTTTAGCAGTGGCTTGTAAAAGATTAAAATATGATAAATTCAGTGTGGGATGTTGGATGCATTGAAGGATTATAATAAATATTTTGACATAGCGCGTGCGAAAAATATGGCGGAAGAACAGAAATATTTTGAACAAAAACAAAAGGCTTCAAGCCATTTTGGCTTTGAATCCTAATAATAATCTAAACAATAATAAAAGTCTTTGATAGCAATAACTGTATGAATCCCTGTGTACCTGTTGATTGTCTGTCTCTTTCCATCTGTGATCAAGCAGAGGATGAGGATGGGTGGATGGCAATCCAAACAGCCTTGTGATATGAATAATATGTTTCATGGACACCAAATTGTATATCTGAGTTTGAAATTGGTGAAAATCTGGTCAATGGTTGTCGTAAGATCTGTGGTTGCATGGGGTGTGGATTAAGGGAAAGAGCCCATGCTCTTGGAAGAAGTCGTTTATCTTGGTTGTTTCAGCCGAGTCGACAGCAAAGTCATTGTTGAAGTCTCCAAGTATGACAACATTAGTCGCTGAACAGTGGCTCCTTAGTGATGTAGAAAGTCCGCCCAATCAGAGAAACCAGTTCTGTCATTCATCGTAAGTTTCTTGATGCACTGATGATGTATATCAAATTTTACATCGAACACTTGAACGGTATCAGAGAGAGATCATTAATGATTTTGCATAAATTAAAGATGGCCGCCTATCCTTCCGGTCATTCAGAGGAACTGATCTTCATTGCGAGTGTCTTGATACATCGATGCTGTAAACCAAGTTTCATATAGAACACTTAAATGGTATCCCAGATATATATCATTAAAGATTTTGCATAACTTAAAGATGGCCACCAAGATTTCCACCCAATCAGAGAAACCAGTTCTGTCATTCATCATAAGTCTCTTGCTGCATCGGTGATGTTTACCAATTTTATATCGAGCACTTAAACGGTATCAGAGATAAGAGATCATTAATGATTTTGCATAAATTAAAAATGGCCGGCCATCCTTCCCGCCTCTCAGAAGAATTGATGTGGTTATTCAGTGCAAGTCAAGTCTCTTGATATATCGATGCTGTATACCAAGTTTCGTATAGAACACTTCAATGGTATCAAAGAAATACATCATTAAAGATTCTGCATAAATTAAAGATGGCCGCCAAGGCTTTCACCTAATCAGGAAAACTGGTTTGGTCATTCCTTCAAAGTTTCTTGATGTATCGAAAATCTCTACAAAGTTTCACACTGAACAGCAAAATGGTTTCCGAGATACACAAGATTCATGGTTTCGCATAAATTAAAGATGGCCGTCAAAGTTTCCACCCAATCGGGTCCAGATTCAATAGGGTTCTGGGTAATGAGCATATGGATGTGCACGGCAAGTTTGGTGTGCCTGGGGTAAGTCGTTCTAAAGAAAGCTTGGTAACGAGAAAGCTGTGATGGTTTCGCATAAATTAAAGATGGCCGCCAAAGTTTCCAACCAATCGAGTCCAGATTCAATAGGCTTGTGGTTGACCACCCAACAATTCTGTATACCAAATTTGAAGTCTCTAGAAGGAACGGTTCGGTTTCTAGATCGATCACAAGAATTGTTGACGACCGGACGACCGTACGACTGGACGACCGGACGTACATGCCAACGACAAGACCCCGCAGCCTAATAGGCTGAGGGGTAAAAATGTACATTACCAGGCCTTCAAGTGGGTCAGAGTGAAAACAAGGGCACAAGGAGCTTCAATATACACCCATGTATCTGGAATTACATTGGTCCAAATTTCAAGGTTGTTTAATAGCCTTGATTCCAATTGGTAGATAGCCTACAATTTTGTGCTTCTGAGAATGTAACATATATTATATTGAATGATAAAACTAAAATGAGCTTAACTCTTGGTAAACTAGTTGACATTGAAGCAAGAGCCGAGAGCTCACATATCCCACACTGAAATCGAAAATAGTCGAACACAAAACAAAATAGTAGTTTTCCTGCAAATGGATTCCTTTCAGATGAGAGAATTTTTCATGAAGGAAGAAGAAAGTGATGAAGTAAACCTTTGTTCTTGAGTTATGAAGTATGGTATAAAGTTCATATAGACCCCTCTCCCAGTTAAACTAGTAAATGTATGGTTTTATTTCACAACAGTTTAACTAAATGTAGCTGTTTCAAATATGGGAGATAACTCCACAAGACGAATGCCATATACATGTAGGGGAGAGAACTCTGAATATTCCAACCTAACACATATGGTCAGCTAAACTTGATTCAGTTTTGAAGGCCTGTGACCTTGACCTTGGACAAATTGATCTCAAAATGTATGGCTCCTCTCTGCCATGCGAGTAAGGTAAGCTTATACTGAAAGTTTGGTACCATTCCATACCTTGAAACTAGAGCTATCGCATCGACAACAAATGTTAATGGATGAATAGACAGAACGCAACATCGCATTACATGACTTCGTCTTCGACAGGCATATGAAAATGTGAGCTTTAATGATTTCTTGATTTTGGGGTCACAGTGACCTTGACCTTTGACCCACATTTTGGTATGTAACACATGTCCCTCTATCTACTGGCAGAAAAAAAGTTATTCTTTAACGATTTTCATATTTTGGGATCAGTGATCTTGACCTTTGACCTTGATCTAAATTTTGGAACATGACACATCATCTTCCCTCAATGTATCAATGGACAAACTAGAGACTTAGGCACTGAAACGGGGCTATTTAAATGTAAAACAGGCTGTTGGAATAATTCCACTAACTCTTTGATGTTCAGTCCCCATGGCGAAGAGCCATATAATTTGTAGTCTCACACATTTCTCTCAATAAGGTACTAGATACACCCCCTAGTGTGGAAGGTTACAAATTCTGACAATGGTTGTGTGCAGACTTGTACATGTAGCATCATCCGAACGCATGGCACGATCATACGTAGAAACTTCTGCTCATAGCCATGCGGTAACGGGTGCTATCTGAGTTTCCCAAATGGTCACATCCGACTGGTCCCGTTACATCCGACATCGGTGCAATCACATTCATACAACGAAGACACACCTCCATAAAGCGATCGATTGAAATGATCCCATGGTGGGCCTCGAAGTGCCCCCATCACAAAATAAAAAGCACATCATTTTCCTGTGGTCTGCCGCCGATTTTATTTTGTTTTCAAATATGTTAGGCCGTTTGTTTCTCAAGATAAACAAAGAAGCATGCTCCACTAGAGTGAGAAATAAAATAGCTAATTTGCACAACTTCGTTTTGGTCTCGTGTAGACTCCCCCAGTCTTGCGCCTCATGAAACTGACATGTTTGCATGTGTGAGAAATATTTGAATACAGATAATTTCATTGGCTCGTTTAAATGGGGCCAACATTTGACCTCATGCTTTGGGAACAACTTTCGAACTGGATTATCTCCCTCTAGATAGATGGCGCCGTGTGAAATACATGCCGAATCACAGCGAAAATCTAAGGGTAGTGTTAAGTGAAACGTGAAATGCCCTTAGAAAGCTAAGATGTACATGTAGAGGACTGCATGCTATCTAAAGTTTGGAGTTTGACCCTATCAAGTAACCCTATCAGCTAAGTGAACCAAGCCATTGACCTAGGTCATGCATGTGTCATGCATGTGACTATGCTCTAAGTGGTATAGAGGGTCTGGTGGAGGGGATGCTTGTGTGATAGTTCAAAAGTTACATACCGGGGGGTATATAATTTCTGCAAGAATGGAAGCCATGAAAATTAGAATTTCTTGCCAACATGGCAAACATATGATAAGTCTGCCTTAAACTATTTTCTTCTGTATTTGTTCTAAATAAAGTTTTTATCAACCAGTGATTTATGACATCCTTTCAGGAAAACACTCTAAGTCAACCTCTGAATAGTATCCATTTTGTATTCATGCTCTAAAGCAGGAAATCTCTGTGAAAACTAGAGCATAGTCTGAGGGATGCACACATTTGTTGAAAATGATCAGTAAGGCTGCTTACAAGATATCCCCCGTAAAGCATAGATACATGTTGGTTAACATTTCACGAGTAAGTTGAATGCGATTGCATCGGGTGGTGGTGGAAATGATCAGTAAGCATGCTTACAAGATACCCCCCGAATGCACATTTGATAGAAATTAACGAATGTTTGTAGCAGAATATAACTATACATGTTATAGTTGTTTACAGGTAAGTTCACTTAGATTGCGATTGGTTAACTAAAAGTTTCCTAAAATTAACAGATTGTCTACGCATGTGTCGTGATGATACACAGAGGAGTTTGATGGATTGTTCTGAAAATTAAACATTTATAAACAATGTTGGTATTTATTATCAAATCAAACCTGCTATTGTTGCGCCATTATCTTCTTATAGAGATCCTACTGCAGACTAAAAGTTCTCACCCTCTGGAGTGCCAAACGCAATCCCAAGTGAGGTCTCATGGTATGGTAGCTGCATACCAAATTTGAGAGGAATCCAAGTAGTGGTTGTCAAGTTATACTCCGGAAAACCAAATGTTACAGACCAACGAGAAAGCTTTGACCCAAGGTGGCGACACCTGTAGACATAAACGCGCAAAACGCAATCCCAAACAAGGTCTCATGGTATGGTAGCTAGATACAGAATTTGAGGAGAATCCTATTAGCTGTTGTCAAGTTATGCTCCGGAAACGAAATGTTACGGACCGACGAGAAAGTTTTGACCCTAGGTGGCGCCACCTGTAGACTCACATGCTCCAAAAGCAATCCCATGCAAGGTCTCATGGTATGGTAGCTGCATACCAAATTTGAGAAGAATCCAAGTAGCGGTTCTGAAGTTAAGCTCCGGAAACCAAATGTTACGGACGGACGTTGGTACAGATGGACGGGGGGCGCCACCTGTAGACTCACATGCGCCAAACGCAATCCCATGCAAGGTCTCATGGTATGGTAGCTGCATACCAAATTTGAGAGGAATCCAAGTAGCGGTTGTCAAGTTATGCTCCGGAAACGAAATGTTACGGGCCAATGAGAAAGTTTTGACCCTAGGTGGCGCCACCTGTAGATGCACATGCGCCAAATGCAATCCCAAGCGAGGTCTCGTGTTATAGTAGCTGCATACCAAATTTGAGAGGAATCCAAGTAGCGGTTGTCAAGTTATGCTCCGGAAACCAAATGTTACGGACGGACGGACGTACAGACGGACTGACGTACGGACGGACGTACGGACGGACGGACAAGCTGAAACCAGTATACCGCCCCTACACTACGTGTACGGGGGGTATAATGACATATGAACATATATAAGAATAGCAGAAAATATTTAACTTCACTAATATAGACCAGGTGAAACAAAATCTAGCAAAAATAGTTGACCAAACTATCTGCAGTAGCTGAATAACTTGAGGACTCTTTTCTTCTGCTCTTCCTCTCAAAGCCTAAAGCAGTTAAATAAACAACCAGTCACCCTGGCAACGGTACCAAACTTGCTCAAGTTTTTCCTGACTACAATACAGGACCATTAGTCCCTACAGGACTAAATTGCCCCGTGAAAAAATCACTATTTTTACAGCCCTCGCAATTAGCCACGGCAAACGGCAATTGCCGTGGTAAATGCTGGGGTAAAATCACTTCGCGTCGGCAGTTTTTTTGCCGTGGGTCGTAAAGTGATGTTGTTGTTGTTGTCAGTAAACAACATACGGTCGATGGTAAAGTAAGTCTCCTTGAACTGGCTTTTCTTGCTAATAAATTTGGTTTTAATAAACAAGACAGCTACTGGTGCTGTGGTTGTTTGATTGCATAATTTGGAGACATCGGTCGGCAAAATGCACTTTTCCAAGAACTGACAGACAGCCGATCATTCCCGATCTTGAAAGCACAGATCTTCAATTGGATGTCTGTCACTCTCCAGCATGCAGGGCATTTCTCCACTGGCGTTACTTCATTGTCGCAATAGCACAGGCGACCGCATATGAGGAGAGTGCTCTAGGGAATGGTGAGGGTTACGATGAAGGGGAATTCACGTACAGTTAGGATTATGTATTATTGTATTATGAATGGCACGGCAACCTGAAATAGTGAACGGAGTAGTAATCTTAAATTAATTAATTACAGCTGGCACTAAATATCTTATCCATGTTTTCATACATTACCCGGAATATAATTTGCTCGACATTTGGGGTCACCGTACTCCACGTAAGCCCCAAAATTACCATTCTCCTGCACAGCAGTTTTAAAAGTTTTGACAGTGACAATTTGTTTTGCTTTGCCATCGTACGAGAGCATGACGATGCTGACGAAATGGTGATATTTGAGGTTGTCGTGCATAAAGCCTGAACTGGCGGACAATGGTGGAAACTGTGCTTGGAATTTTCTTTACTTTTTGAGGCATGCAAGATGCATGCAAGACGTTACGACTTTGTCACTATCGCCGTATCGGATAAATGGATAGCTGGAACCTGAGGTAATAAAAAATTGGAATGCCTCCGGCCGACTATATGGACAAGTTCGCGGCACACCAAGAAGCGGCAATAATATTAAGCTGTCATTGGATGTGCTGAACATTCTGGAGGCGGAATACAAAACCGTTACCAGAAGGAGTTATGAAAATCAGAGTTTTTATTCATTCTTGTTTGCAAAGAAGCCAAGGCAAAACTTAAAATATTGTTTGTTTGATTAACCCTACAGGCCCCCACCTATAACTTTAGGGTTTTTTTTATTTTACCTTTTTTTTTAATTCATGTAAGAAATATAGGGTATTCCTGAAACTATCTTATATTGAAGTTATATCTGTTAAGCAGGAAAACTCAAATCCACACAAATGGTAATAGTTTCTCTGTTTCGCACATCTCATGTCTCTACTCCCATGAAGCAATAATGTGACCAGGTATGTGATCATGAAAAAGTTCAATTGAGAACTAAAATTAAAATAATAAAACTAAAAATTGACCTACCAACGCATTGTTTGTAGCAAGGTTATGTTACCCCAAACAAAAAACTTGAATTTTTGCTCAATGGTCAGTACATATGATCAGAAGTTCATCTGTATTTTATGAACTTCTGATATGACAAAAATGAATGCATCCAATTGTAGTGGAAAATCTGTGAATTCCAGCGAACATCCTGGGCAAGTCATTTAATTATCGTAGTCAAAACTAGATCTACTGCAAAAAAAAAATGCCGTGGTGAAGCCCTTTTTTGCCGTGGCCAATTGATTTCTCCTCAGCAATTTTTTTGCCGTGGAGAATTTTCCTAATTGTGAGGGCTGTTTTTATGAATTTCATGATTTTGGGGTCAGTGACCTCGACATTCGGCCTTGACTTACAGTTTGTTATGTGCTACATCATGTCCCCTTAATGTATCTACTGACAAAAAAAGTAATTTTCAAAAATTTCTTTATTCTGGAGTCAGTGACCTTGACCTAAATTTTGGTAGATGACAAATCGTCACCACGGTAGACACGAAAAATCATGATTTTTAATAATTTCACGATTTTGGGGTCACAGTGACCTTGACCTTTGACCAGGTCACTTGACCTACATTTTAATATGTGACACATCATGTCCCCCTAATGTATCTACTGACACAAAAACATGTTATTTTTAATAATTTCCTGATTTTGGGGTCACACTAGTGTTTGACCGTTGACATAATTTTTGTATGCGACACTTCATTTCACCCTATTGAATCCACTTACAAAAAAATTGTAATTTTTAATGATTTCCTGATTTTTAGGTCACACTGACCTTTGACCTTGATTCTGGGGTCACAGTGACCTTGAATATTGACCTGGATCTAAATTTCGGTACATGATGAAACGGCTCCCCGTAATTTCTCAATGGACTAAAAAAATCATCATTTTTAACAATTTTGGGGTCACAGTGACCTTGACCTAGTTTTTGGTAGATTACACATCGTGTCCACCAAAGGAATCTACTGACACAAAAAAAATGTTATTTTTAATAATTTCCTGATTTTGGGGTCACAGTGACCTTTGACCTTCGACCTTGATCTATTTTATGGTATGCGACACTTCATTTTCCCCTATTGAATCCATTCACAAAAAATTAGAAATTTTTAATGATTTCCTGACTTTTCTGTCACACTGACCTTTTGACCTCTGACCTCGACCTACATTTGGTATGCAAGACATCGTCCCCCCCTAGAGCACCAAAAATTAGAACTAGAATACTAGATAGGAAACTGTCAATGATCAGTGATATCCTTTTTTTAGGCAACAGTGACCTTTGACCTCTGACCTCGACCACAATTTTGGTACGCGACACATCGTCTCCACCTAGTGTATCCACTCATGAAAAATTGCAACTGTGGATAGAAAACGTTCACAGATATAGACCGGGCACGAAAACTTCAGTGATTTCCTGTTTTTTAGGCCAGTGACCTTTGATCCTGACCTCGACCTTCATTTTGGTATGCGACACATCGTCTCCTCATAGGGTATCCACTCACCAAAAATTAGAACTGTAGATAGAAAACTGTCCCAGATATAGACTGGACACGAGGGACGGACGGACAGACGGACGGAAACCGCCATCACATAAAATTAATACGTCCGTCCGCCTTTTGGCGGGCGTATAAAAAAGGAGGAAATGTGCTCAAATATAGGAAAAATATAGGAATTCTTTATAAAATATAGGGACATATAGGAAATAAAGGAGTGTAAGAAAGGTCACTACTACATGTACATTGTATGTTCCAAACTTGGTAGTTTTCTGGTGTTCAATCAAATTATTTTGATTGGGGAGATCCATTCTTATGCTTGGTACAAGAAAGAGACTGAAATGTTTTCACATTTGCCGAGCAAGCGAAGCAAATATGTTTCGCTGAAATATATTTCCTCATGCCAATTTGAATCATTTCAGAGCATTGGTGAAAGTTTTAATGAGAAAAAGTCAAAATAAAGAAAATCTAGAAGGTTTTGAGTAAAATATAGGAAGCATAGGACATATAGGAGGCACTTGCAGGCCTGCATTAGTTATCATTGCATTGTAATTAGTGAGACTGTCTGGGCAGCAAAGTCAGGTCATCTATTCATTGCCCTTCTTATAAGATGGGAGAATTGGCTTTGAGCTGAAACGAGAGATCCTGCAGGATCTTGGCGCCCACCATTGTCCGATAATTGTAAGCTAATGACAAGAGGATCTTTTTGTCCCTTGTTACTAAGACGATGGAGTTGTAATTTTGTTTACAGAATTTCGAATCTGAGCGAAAAAGGGACACTGGAAAACACCAAGATATAATCTTTCTAAGTTTCACGAGTTTCAAGATTTCTAGAAACTGTACTTATGTCGGTTGTTATAGTACAAGAGAAATGAGCAAAGTTAGTATAAAAGTTAATGTACATGTACGGAGGATCCTTCGTCTTCATTTTGTAGTATTTTTTTTTTTTTTTTTTTTTGCACGTGTCATCATTGGGTACTGGAAGCGAAGAAAAATCTCTTTGACACTTTGGCATACTTAAGATTTTATAATTAGGAACGAATGCTAATTCTGTTCGGTTTACTGGACTAGTTTGAGATATCTCTTTTAAGATACCATGCTCGAAAATAGTAAGATGGTACAATACTTAATACCGAAGGGATCCGGTCCGCGCAGTACTGTTGAAACTTCGAATTTGAAAGTGTCTGAATCCTGATTATCTCCCTTGGATCGAAACATGCAGTAGTCTACAGTTGTCGAGTTGTGACATTGTGTCCCAAGAGTGACGTCCCTTCATGTAGCTGACCCGCCGGCATATGAAAGGGTGGGGCAATTCACTTGCAACTGCATGGCCTAAAGAAAACTGATTTAAAATTTGAAGAAATACATTTTAATTCCGAATTATTTGAACTCCTTGATATGGAAGGTGAAGATATGGATATTCTCTATAGTCAATATATAGAATATGCCCCACCGTTTGATCCGTCGACTCTTGTGATGCAACAACTGTCACAACTCGGGAATACCGTATTAATTGGATTTTCGAATCGGACCAAAAAGGCATCTTGCACAACTAGGCCCCATGTGGGATCTTGTACAAGTGGGCCACAAGGGGAATCTGTGTACCAAATTTGATGAAGATCCATGCAGTACTTCTTGAGAAATCACGATAAAGTTTCATTGGGAAATCCAAGATGGGCGCCTGGTGGCCATACTGGATTTTCGAATCCGACCAGAAAAGGTATCTTGCATAACTAGGCGACATGGGGAACCTGTGTACCAAATTTGACAAAGATCCATGTAGTAGTTCCTGAGAAATCGCAGTAGGCCTGATGGACATATTGGATTTTGGAATCGGACCAGAAAATGTATGTTGCACAACTGGACCACAAGGGCAACCTGTCTACCAAATTTGAGAAAGATCCAGGCAGTACTTCCTGAGAAATCACTATAACAAAGTTTCATGGGGAAATCTCAGATGGCCGCCTGGTGGCCATATTGGATTTTCAATTGAACCGAAAAAGATATTCTGCACAATTAGATCATAAGGTGAACCTGTGTACCAAATTTGAGAAAGATCCATGCAGTACTTCCTGAGAAATTGCGGTAACAAGGTTTCATGGGGAAATCCAAGATGGCTGCCTGGTGGCCATATTGGATTTTCGAATCGGACCAGAAAGGGTTTCTTGCACAACTAGACCCCAAGGGGAACCTGTGTACCAAATTTGAAAAAGATCCATGCAGTAGTTCCTGAGAAATCGCGGTGACAAGGTTTCATGGGGAAATCCAAGATGGTTGCCTGGTGGCCATATTGGATCTTCGAATCGGGACCAGAAAAGGTTTCTTGCACAACTAGACCCCTAGGGGAACCTGTGTATCAAATTTGAAAAAGATTCATGCAGTAGTTCCTGAGAAATCGCGGTAACAAGGTATCATAGGGAAATCCAAGATGGCTGCCTGGTGGCCATATTGGATTTTCGAATCGGACCAGAAAGGGTTTCTTGCACAACTACATGTAGATCATAAGGTGAACCTGTGTACCAAATTTGAGAAAGATCCATGCAGTACTTCCTGAGAAATCGCTATAACAAAGTTTCATGGGGAAATCTCAGATGGCCGCCTGGTGGCCATATTGGATTTTCAATTGAACCGAAAAAGATATCCTGCACAACTAGATCATAAGGTGAACCTGTGTACCAAATTTGAGAAAGATCCATGCAGTACTTCCTGAGAAATTGCGGTAACAAGGTTTCATGGGGAAATCCAAGATGGCTGCCTGGTGGCCATATTGGATTTTCGAATCGGACCAGAAAGGGTTTCTTGCACAACTAGACCCCAAGGGGAACCTGTGTACCAAATTTGAAAAAGATCCATGCAGTAGTTCCTGAGAAATCGTGGTAACAAGGTTTCATGGGGAAATCCAAGATGGCTGCCTGGTGGCCATATTGGATTTTCGAATCGGACCAGAAAAGGTTTCTTGCACAACTAGACCCCAAGGGGAACCTGTGTACCAAATTTGAAAAGATCCATGCAGTAGTTCCTGAGAAATCGCGGTAACAAGGTTTCATGGGGAAATCCAAGATGGCTGCCTGGTGGCCATATTGGATTTTCAAATCGGACCAGAAAAGTTTTCTTGCACAACTAGACCCCTAGGGGAACCTGTGTATCAAATTTGAAAAAGATCCATGCAGTAGTTCCTGAGAAATCGCGGTAACAAGGTTTCATGGGGAAATCCAAGATGGCTGCCTGGTGGCCATATTGGATTTTGGAATCGGACCAGAAAGGGTTTCTTGCACAACTAGACCCCAAGGGGAACCTGTGTACCAAATTTGAAAAAGATCCATTCAGTAGTTCCTGAGAAATCGCGGTAACAAGAATTGTGTACGGACGGACTGACGGACGACGGACCACGGACGAAAAGTGATTTGAACAGCCCACCATCTGGTGATGGTGGGCTAATAAATACGACACCAAAATGCCGGCTAAAACATAAATTAGTTTCTAAATTGAAGAAGTCTTGCAAATAAGGAGAAGAAATTCTACATTATGTCTTTGCACTAGCCATCAGACCAAATAGTTGTAGTATGTAAATGCCCATCAATGTGTTACTCTATTAGCTCGGGTATGACATATATACCTGAATTGTCAAGCCTTTCAACACTTCAAATCTTTCCGATCCCACCGAGTGGCCCTTCTCGTCCGGTACCTGCTTTTGTTGTGATTCTGAAATGGACAATCATGTTAATTGATCTGATTAAAATTGAATCCTTTTTGCTCCCCATTTTGATATATCGCTGTGGATCTCATCAAAGTGGTTTGAGGGGTAGGGGATTTTTGTTTGGCTCTGCCGACTCAAGCTGGTGGAATATCATTTACTGATGTTGCAGTGTAGCCAGTGTGGCACCGTAATTCGGGGTAGATATCATATGGACTGCATGGTCTTTGATATCAACCTTGGGGTAAATGGAGACATTGATGATGATCCTATCCTCTCTCACTGTCTACAAGTGGATTAATACAAATGTGACCTTGATGCAATATTCATGATATGGGCACACTGTTGGACTGCAGAGCTGTCAAACAGGTAGTTCAACAAGCT